>PVJX010002743.1:50207-122413 GCA_004027295.1 Dolichotis patagonum
CTTAAAAAAAAAAAAAACAAAAAAAAAAAACCCGAAGAGCATTATTTTACTTTGGAGTTAAAAGCAAACAGTTTATGTACAAAGAAAGCCTGAAACTTACAGCATAGTACTGACAGCCCGCTTTCCTACGGAAAGCAAAAGGACCATCAGGATCATTTTCTTCCTCAGCTTCTGAAGAGCCAGACAAAACCTTTAATAAAATACAAACAATGGGTCAAATGCGTGACTTCCTGTATTCTTCTTCTATGTTCATAAGGGCATTCTTATACGTACTTGGGAGAGAGGTTCTTCATCTGAGCTGGGAAAGTCATACTGATTTAAATCTTTAGCATTAAAGACTGGCAGTGCAGCAGGACTCGTCTGTTGAGGAGTAGCAGCAGCAGACGATGGTAAGACTTTGGGCTTCTTTTCGTATTTCCGTTTCGGTCGGATAACATCAGCTTTATCTTGCTGCAACAAAGACGTGAATTAATTACACACCAGAAACCATGTTCTACAAACTTAATGTTTTGGGGGTAATTCTGAACGAAGAGAAGTTTGTTGCTATAATTCAGGGATTTATATTAACAAGACACAAAGACTCAAGACTGACACCCTAAGTCCTACAACCAATATGCAGTCCTAGAACTATTTTGTTTCAACTGAAGTCAAAGGGGGAGGCAGAAGTTGTCCAGCTTCTAAAATTCTGTAACTGCAACTGGTATTTACTATTGGCTCCTCTAATTTTAAATTTTCTAGTCCTTGCTCTCAAGCAATACATCAGTATATAAAAAAAAATAAAAAATAATTTGACACACACAGTTGCAGATAGCATGGAAAATGAAATCCTAATGCTGAGGGATTATAAAACAAATAGTAAGACTGTAGCTTTTAGGAACATTAGATTTTGAAGTTTTAGAGGATAAAGATATGAAATTATTTGAGGAGATTACCAGGATAAAACACAGAGCAAACAATGACTGAACTGACAGAATACAGCACATGCCACATGATGGCCATAGTTAGAGGTATGAATTTGTTATGTACATGATGGGTAAGGAACATTGAGGTAGAAGTTGTATTTGTTAGGGAAAAAGATCATGGCAAATACTGTACCACGGTTGTGTAAATACACCAAGTATTTATGTTAAATACACAAAAAATTCATGTTTAACTATTAAGTTATGTTATGGCATAGTTTTTCAAAGAAAGTTAACTATTGAACTGTTGTTATGTGTACTGTTCTACTGTTGCATCAACATGATAGCCTTGAATCAAAAGCTAGCTACAGTCACATAGGGTGCAGACAGGGGGACAATACTTAACACAATTTAGATTAAGTATAAGTATAAAATTTACGTCTGTGGATAATATATTTATAGAATAAAATTAAACATTTTGGAGCATGACCGTAACTTTCTAGATTATCAAAGACAGTGACTGTTTCTCTTGACCAACTTTCCCAGCAATTTTTAAAATCAAAATGCCCATGGTTTTTCATACAGTGTACTCTGGCATTACTCTCAATGTCAGTAAAAAGTTGAGGCTGCAGATGTTGTAACTCTAATCAGCATGACAAATTATGCAGACTGGAAGAGTGAATTTTAAATTTCATGAAAAATTTCAAAAAGAAAAAATGATGCTTCCAGATGAAAAAATTTTTCAGAAAGCTGCCACCTAATTACCTTTATTTCTATTAGTTTCTCTTCATTAAATTTATTTTCCTTCACCAATTTTATTCTTCACAATTTGTAGAATATCTGGTTACATAGGAATTTGTCAAAATACTTCTGTTACTAAGATACTACCTATATTACACTACCTATATTACCTATAAACTATTAAAAACAGGTACTTAAATTACCCCTTATATGTTTTTATTCCACTTATATACTAACATGTTCACAAAAGATAAGAGAAACTCATATGACCAGGAAGAATTTCAAGTCCTTCTCCCTAACTACTACGTATTTTGTTTAAATTCTTTCAACAGCTCATAATCCTAAAACTATTAAAATATTCCTTCTATCAGACATAGTAACAAAATCTTCCTTTTACAAGATACAGAAATAAAAAAATTTCTATTATTACAGTTTTACATCATGTTTCATGCTAGGTTTTATATGTATTTTTAAACTCTCATTCTAATGATAAAATACTCTTCCATTATCAGATGCTATTGTCGCAAAAACTTTAATCACCTTATTAACTTTAAACTCCTTCACATCCATTACTTCCTGATGTTTAAATTGACTGCTATTAGTAATAGGGATGATGGGCACGGCATAAGTAGGTTTCATAGGCTGTCTCTGTGCCATAACCTCAGACATGATCTCTCCACTGTAGTCACCCAGATTATACCTGAAATTTTTAAAAAGAAAGTTTAAAACTGTATATATTCAAAGAATATAATGTGATGTTAGATAAATATACACTGTGAAAGGACTAATACAATCAAGCTAACATACAGTCATTACCTCAGTTATCCTATGTGTGGTGAGATTTAAAACTGCACTCTTAGCAAATGTCAAACATCAGCATTACCAACATTACAGTATCAACCAGAGTACAGTCTGTCTCCAGTATACCCTCTGATCATTACACAAAAATGTATACTTTTTATCTGTCATTTATACCTAGATTAAAGTTGGGAAAGAAAAGTTTTGTAAATGCTTATCTGTAATAACTGAACAGAATAGAATATAAGTATGACATTGATTAGACTTAAGGTTACAGTTAAACCATAATTAGTTGTTGATGTCTATTAAAGTTAAAGATTACATAATTCCTTTTCTTCTTTTTTTTGGTGCATAGTTGTATCTTGGTACATAATGACTATAGGGCAAAAAAAAAAAAAAAAAAGGAAGCCAAATTTTTAATTTTACAATTTTGATGACAAACTTGGTAAAGTTAGAATTAATGCCTAAAGTGGTGCAGAGAATTTTATGCGGAGTAGAATTGTCTGGATTATAAAACAATTTTTCTGAAAGGAATCACAAAAACATTTGATAGTGATTTTATCTGTGGTTAGGACTCACAAAGGTAGGGCAGTGAGGCTAGAAGTTTTCATTGTGTACATCACTGAATGACTGAGTGTTAAGATGTGTGGGCCTTTCCACCTCCCTTCTACACTCTTCTATTTCAAAACCTACTCTCCCAGAGTATGTTGGCATACGGCTATCTCTGTTACTTTGGAGGCTGAAGTGGGAGGACCACAAGTTCAAGGTTAGCCTGGGCAACTTAGTGAGACTCTTAAAAAATTAACAAAGGCTGAGGCTGGAGCTCAGTAGTAGAATGCCCCTGGTACTAGTATCTAGTACACAAAATATAAGCTTTAGAATGGATGAATGTTCTCTTTCACAGCTCTATACACAACTCTAATAAGAATAAATGAAAATATAGTTAGCCCAATCACTTTTAAAGAGTAGATATGAATGCAAGTAGAATTACAGAAAGTATAATATCACACCCACACTTGGTCTGTTATAATTATTAAAAGGAGATATTTCTGTAATTATAATTGCTCAGGAAACAAATTAACTCAATATACAAAACACTACTAGTACTATTAAAATATGCTTTACCTCTTTTCCATAATCTCCAGTGTTAAATGCAATAGCTCCCTTTTACTTTTTTCTCTTCTTTTTATCATCTCTAGAATAGTAACAGCCCGACTTAGATCTCGACGCAGCTTAAGCATTTTTTCATAAGAGGCTTCATCATTTTTGCGATTCTGCAGGTATAAAGTTGCTTATTTAATATTAATAAGCACTTTTAAATAGTAGTGCTATGGGAAGAGTTACACCAGAAGGGAGTATAAAATCACCAGGAAATCAAATTTTTGTAATTATCACTAAAATATATCATTAATAGCTCTATAACACACCTTACGGTGAGCTTATTTTAATATTTTACCTTGCAATTGTAAAAAAAAAGGCTTTTTACAAGATGTATCAAAGAATTAAAACTGTTTAACTTTTAAAACAGAAAAATTTTTGAATGCACAAATTCACTTACTTTTCGAGTCTGCATTTTTTCAGTGCGCCTTCTAAAAGCCACATAAGGATCATTCGTGCTGGAACCATCTCGCTTCTCTTGTTTTACTGATGGAATAAGGGATGGCCCTCGACAAGTTTTTCTCTTTTTAATCCAGTATTCATAAACTTCTCTAATTAATTCATCATCTTCTTTTAGTAGCAGTTTGGCTTCCTGCAGACTGACTGGCTAAATGTAAAATATTATGTCATTTTCATATAGTACATATACAGGGGTCAAAAGTATTCCAAATTAAAATGACCATAATCAAAAACTACAACAGTACTAACAAACAACAAACTTATCTAAATAGTACTTTATACATGTCAGGAACTACACTGGGTAGCTTTACAGCTAGTATTCATTTAGTTCTCATAATAATCCTATGATATGTTTATCATTTCTATTTTACATCTCGGAAAACTGAGGCAGAGAAATTTTAAACATACTACTTAAGACTGTAAAGGTTAATAATAAGAGGTAGAGATGAGCTGTGAATCCATGCTCTTTAATGCCAAACCCTGCTAGCTTAGCCTCTCTCAATATTAGTTTCCATAAATACAAGTATTTATACAGACACACTTAATATATATAAGTTGTACCTGCTGACCACTGCCTTTTTCTAGACGATCAATCATTTCCTCAAACTGCAATGGACAGATGTCCATTTTCTTTTTCAATTTATTCACAAACACTTCATCTTCAGAATCCAAATCATAATCAGGCTGTTCAGCGTCCAAACTAAAAGCTGACAAGAAGAAACCATAAGCAATCATTTACTGTGTGAATTCACTGATTAAAAATGAAACAAAACAAAAACCCAACTCTCACAGATGTCTGAATAAAAGCAAGACCTTTTCAAAGAAAGATAATCTAAGTTTACAGCTATGTCTTCCACACTTTAAAGATTATCCTTACTACAAATAAAAATAATGAAGACAATGAGACCTCTTCCATACACTCCTAAAGGCAAACAAAGAAGCACAATACTGAGAGCACAAAGAGATTATTAAACGTATTGGCTGAACCATGTGCCAACGTGCTGTATCTGTAGCTCAAAGCTCATGTATCAGCAACTTCACACACAGTTTTGCAGAATAGCTGTCACTCAGTGAGCAGATTCCTGGCAAGATTTGTTCCCCAATAAGACTCACTATCATGTTAACAGAAATGTGAAGTTTACTTTTTAGGTCTGTCAAGATAGCCACTGTTCTATTCTTTCTAATGCCATTCAATTATTTATTTATCAAATTAACGTACTGATATAAAAAGCAAAATATCAAATAGCTTGATTACCAAACCTTACTCCTAACTTTCTCTTGGCTTAATTTTGTCTATTAAATCTAGTGAGTAAATGCTTATGTTAAAATTTTTGTGCCTAGTCTAATGTTGTAAGTAGTCTATGATCCAGTAACATTAAATTTCATAAACTTCACATAGTAAGTTATTTCATGGTTTCAGGTCTTTACATTAGCTATTTTCTACCTGCCCAACCAATCAGCAAATGCCTCCTTAATCTTTTTAATATTCACTTAAGATATCTTCTCTGAAATTCTTTTTTTTTTTTTTGTCACAGGATCTCACTATGCAGTTCAGGATGGCATTGAGCTCACTTTGTAGCTCAGGCTGGTCTCGAAACTTGCAACGATTCTCCTGTCTTAGCCTTTCAAGTGCTGGGAGTACAGGCATGTGCAACAATGCTTGGCTCCGGAATCCTTTCTTGACTGTCCCTCACCCAATAAATGGTTCCTAACATCTTACTGTAATTTTTTGTTTAACACTGAACCCTCTCCTTACAAAAACTGGTATGTAAATAATTTGCTTTTGCATAAACAACATGCAACTCAAACATGAGACTTAAAGGCTCATAGCAGTAAGGTTAAAAAACCCTGTTTTAGATCACTCCCTTTTCTCCATACTATTTTCTGCACATACTTCATAATCCACTTGTCAAGAATGTCTCCTAAAATGTGACTGATATCCTCGAGGGGAGACCTATGTCTTTTTATCTCTGCATCATCAAGTGGAGAAAGGGTAACATATTTCCTCTTTGTCCTCTGTTTCCCGTACTCAACTGAAAATTATTACAATTTTATGTATGGTTTCTTAGGAGGGGAAAAACTGGAAAAAAACCAACCAATCAACTAACCAACCCAACCAACAAGTCACTCATTAATGATGTCTGTAATGGGTATTAGAGAAAACTGGCTGCAAAATAACTGCCAACTTTAACACACTGCCCTAGTAGAAGATTCCAGTAAATATTTGTACAATTAAATATTATTTCATTGTTTTATTTTCCATTTCAACCTGTAGCAATTCCATAGTATTCCTAATTAAAATAAATGGATATTCAGATCCTACAAAAACTTCTAGACATCAGCATTTCTACCTGTATTATTTGTAACAGGAGGCCCTCCAAAGAGTTATCATGATTTCATTTTGTATGTCATTGCTACATGAACAGGGTTTTGGAGATCCTAAACTGGATCAACACTTAAGTTTTGTTTCTAACCAAATTAATCCACATCTGTGTTGTCCAGTACAGTACGACTTGCCAGGAGTGGCCAACTGCATTAAATACAAATTTAAAGTTCAGTCTTTCAGCTGAATGTGGTGGTGGTGCATGCCTATAATCTCAGCATTCTGGGAAGCTGAGGCAGGAGGATCACAAGTTTCAGTCCAGCCTGAGCAAATTTAGCCACTGAGTGAAACCCTGTGTCTCAAAACAAAAAGTACAACAGGACTGGGGATGTAATCATTGCAAAGGCCCTGCCTGGCCTCAATCCCCACTGCCACCAAAATAAACCAAATAAACCAAATAAAAATTCACTCTCTCGGTCACATGAGAGCTACATTTAAAGTGCTAAGTACACACACATGGCTAGTACTATAACAGACAGCATATTTCTATCATTACAGAAAGTTCTACTAGATAGAGCTGATAAGAGATAATCTAGAAAGCCAAACCAATAGGGACAATCAATCGTCTCTCTTCTTAAGGGTCTATTTTGTACACTTTTAGGAATTCAATTGTATAGTATACTTTGGCTTTCTCCACTAAGAAATTTATTTTTTATTTAGATTATGTCAAATTATAACCACAAAGATGAGTCATAAAAATTGAACAGCCTTATCAAGTTACTTAGCCCTTTACTTCTCCACCAAAATACACTTAACATACTTTTGCTATACACTGTACCACCAGGAATACATACCACATTTACCCTTGTGAAGGAACTGAATCGAGACCAGAAAGGAAAATTTCTACCACACAAATCAAGAGCTTAGTGCCTTTTCCCACTAAAATGAGTAAGGATCTGATAGGGTCCTCCAGTTTCTCCAAGAGGAGTTTCATTCTTTGTGTAGAAACACATCTAAAATCTTAAATAGCAGGATATTTATTCAGATATAAAATACTAAAACCCTAAAACAATGCCAATGTGTAAAAATCTACTTTAGGGTTTCATCTGACCAAAAAACTGCAGCCAATGACTTTAATATAATTTAGCATCAGATAAACCTATGGCTTCCAACAGACAGCTTGATCAGGGCTGATAAAAATGTAACAATATTCATCACAATCCCAGAAATAGGAGCTTTGCTTCAGACTTTTGAATCCTAGTACTAAATATGTTTAAAGTAAAAAAAGTCTGACTCCAACCTCTACCCCCACCAACAAAGTCACTTCTAGTCAAGTTCTGTTAATTAAAATGAGACGCAACTAGTCAATTATTGTAAAAAGGAAAGGCATTAGAAATGCTCCAGACTAACGGATATTTAAAAAGACTACTACTGACAGGAACCCTGATTCTAGACTTCTCTTGTACTAGAAAGGAGATATAAAGACATATATAGCACACACTGAAGATTTGATCCTAATTGCAAAAATGATTTTTTAAACTCTAATATTCTTTCTACATTGTATCATTTGGCTTTTGGCATTCTACTGTAAGTATGAGATGGCTCTTCTCCATTTATCTACATTATTGCCACTACAGGTTTATGAAGTTCAATAGTTTTTTAGTGAATTACTCAAACTGTTCCAGACCCAGCCAGAAAAAAAAACTATCTTTGTGATTCCCTTCATCCCACCCCTTTTTACAGCATTTATTGTCTGGCATTCTAGAGTCCATTTTTACACCTCAGCTCTGGATTTTTCCAAGGCTTCCTGGTTTTATTTAGTAGGGAATGGATTAGAGAATGAGTCATAAGTGGATTAGAGAACCAGTCATAAAAATATTTACCACTACTAAATACAGTTCCAGTTGACCCTTCAGAAGACAGAATTAAATAAAAACTATCTATTTATATATCTACCTATCTCCGTCCACATATATGCATACAAAACTGTATGTCTCTGACTGCCCTTTAAAAAAGGTTCCCTTGAAATCCAAATGCAAGAATTGGGAGAGAAAGAAAAGAATTGTTCCTGACTATTTGGGGAGAAATGTTTTATCCTGAGAAGAAAAAAATCCTAGTTATATAATCTAGAAGCCTCATAAGATTATCATTCAAGAAAAGCATTAAGATCTTTTCAACCACTAGATAATAAATTCATTCTTTTGATAGATTTTATTGTTTTATTTGATTTCATGATGTGTGAAGACAGGCAAAGCTATTTTGAAGAAAAAAAGAGACATTATGGTAGCCACTGTTGATTTCCTATTATCTTAAAGTCCTGTAATGCTTTTGTTCTTTTGTTTTGATTGGTTTTATTCTACTTTGTTTTGATTTTATTATGTGAGACACAGTACGGTAGCCACTGCTGACTTTCTGTTGTCTTCTTATGAAGTCCTGTATCACTTGCACTATTCTGTTCTGATTTGCTTTATTTTTGTTTTGTTTTATTCTCTTTAAAATAAAATTTAAAAATGAACGAAAATATGCATGTTTTAGAAATAGGAAAATTATCCTAAAACTTTTTATGGGCTCTCAAGGAATTCTAAATAGTAAATTATTTAATTAAAATATCTTAAACATTCACACTTTCATTTCAGACATCTTTTAAAAAAATAAATAACACTTAATGAAACAGAAGGTATTTACTTACAGTCTGGAACTAAAGGGGGAAGTGGCTTTAATATGGTTATTTTTTTCTGCAGAAGTCTGGGGAGAAATTCTGATTTCTTTCTAAGCCAGGTGAAGACAGGAATAGTGGTAGAATTTCCCAGGCTAATGTTTGATGAAATGTTAATAGATACATTTAATGGATAGATTTGAGAAATGGTGCGTTAAAGTCAGTTAAATATTTAATATAAGACTAACAGAGCCTACAAACACAGTAATATGCATTACGACTCTAGGGATGGGGAGGAGAATATAAGAAGAAAATTCTCAAACATATCTGATCATGGCTTTTTAGAGAATATTAATCATCAATTTAAAAACTACAAGTTAACATTTGTGTAACATTTGGAATTTTAAATTAGAAATTATAGCAACTGAAATGAACAAGTTCATTTGTTTGGTCATTCATTCATTTACAAAGTTCTCATTCACTGATTGATTTGTTTATAAAATTCCTAAAGAAATACACGCTATAAATATATATGGTTTCTAAAGAATTACATACAAACACACGTAACTACAGAGTTCATAAAGAATTCAAGACAGTGTATCTTTTATACACAACTTACTGGATCACCTAGTAGTCAAGATCCAATTCTATTTTTGAAAACCTTTACACTACTGTTAAGTTTTACTTGTTTTATAAAATCATATTAATGATACCCAAACCAGACATGACAGATAAGCATGAGATATTAACATTTTTTATGAAATCTTAGCAAAACTTCCATTCAGTACTGTATAAATATACATACATGTATACATATTCAGCCAAGTGAGACATTTTTTTTTAAAGTGAGACATATTCTAAGTATACAAAGCTGGTTCAATATCTGGCAACAGTCACTGTAGCTTACCAAATTAACAGACTGAAGAAAAAAGTACAGGATACCATTGTTACAAAATGAGCGTAACAAAATTTAACACCTATTCATGATAAAAATTCTCAGTACATTAGGACTAGAGAATTTCTTACATTTTGTAAGAAAAAAACGCTCTAAAATCTGTACCTACTATCATACTTAGTAATAAAATTAAAAAAACAAAACAAACAAAAAAACCTGAATTTTTCTCCTCTAAGGTTAGAACAAGGCAAAGGTGTTAGCTTCCTGGCTACTCTTAAATTACCTATTTTGTTGTTTTAAGAGTATCAAAATATATGCTAATTTGTTTCATTTATACTAAGTTTATCTTTGTGAAATCTGTAGGGTTTTTTCTAAGAATCTTTTGATTTACGTCTTATACTGAGTAACTACTTTAAACACAATGATACCCACTGTAATAATTATTGTTATAACCATTATTTGGTTATGAAGATGTTTCATTTTTTCATAAAATAGAAAGAATCTCCAAATGTTTCTTATACTAAAAAATATATATATATACATGTACATGTCTATCTGTCCTCAAAACTCAACAGTAAAACAAATAATGCATTAGAAAATGGGCCAAAGATATGCATGATCATTTTACTAAAACTATGAAAAATTAGTAACTCCAAATGCTGAGGAAGATATGGAGAAACTGGATTACACATACACAGTTGGTGATAATATGATCCATTTAACCTACAGAATAGTGTGGCAGTTACTATTCAAACTACACATGGATGACTCAGCAAATACACTCATGAGCAACGATGCCAGAAAAATAAAAACTTTAATTCATGTAATAATTTGTACATGAATCTTTGTAATGTTTCTATTTGTAATAGTCTAAAAACTAGAAGTTACACAGTATTGATAAATGTAGTAAGAACCTCAAGGATATTGAGAAGAAACAGCCAATCTGAAAAGTGATACATACTACATGATCCCATTTATGTAACATTTGTAAATCAACATAATTATACAGATGGAGAACAGGATAGTGTTTGTAGGTTATTAGGGACAGGGAGGAGGTGGATATGGCTATAAAGGAGTAACTGAGAGGTGTTTTCTGGTGATGGTACAGCTGAGTATCTTCATTGTGGTGAGTTATAAAAGGCTACTCACACGAAAAACCTGCCAAGAAATGCAATAAACTCTGGATTGTAGCCCAATGTCAGTTTCTTAGTTTTGAAACTGTATTATAGTTGTGCATGAGGTTAACACTGGAAGTGTTTGGGGGAAGTGTGAAGATCTTTTGCACAATTATTTTTGCAACCTCCTATGAATTTACATCACAAATTTAAGAGCACTGTCTTTACTAATAATCCAAAATGTATACATCTTAGTAAAGATATCTCAAATTTGTATTCCCTAAAAAACTTTCCCTCCCAAACAAACAATTTGGCTGCCACTTTATTGCTATTATTTGATTACAATATCAGCAATTTCCTTTTTCAATATATTGCCCTTTTTACCTTCCAGACATCTAAGTTAGTAGTAAAATGTGTATTGTGCTAGGCCATATTTTGAAAGAACTACAAACCGTCTTCTGATCAGTAATGTAAACTGATAAATATACTTCTTTCCTACTCAGTCTTGCTTTAACCTAAAAGCATGCATTTGTAAGATAAAACTCAACATAGAAAAATCAACTGTGTTCCTGTATACCAACAATGAACCCATGAAGAAAGAAATCCGGAAACCAATCCCACTGGCAACAACTTAAAAAAAAATTAAATACCTAGAAATCAACCTAACCAAGGAAAAAATACCACTCTAATGAAAACTATAGAATTCTTAAGAAAGAAATTAAAGAGGGTATTAGAAAATCAAAAGACATCTCTTGTTCTTGAATCAGCACAAATGTTCTTAAAATGGTCATATTACCAAAGTGATCTATATAATACAACCTCTATTAAAATACTAACAACATTCTTCACTGAGTTAGAAAAAAATACCGTAAAATTTGTATGACAACACAAGAGACCCAATATACCCAAAGCAATCCTGAGGAAAAAGCAAAGCTGGATGCATTCCAATACAGGATTTCAAGTTATCCTGCAAAGCTGTGGGAACAAAAACAACATGGTACTGGTACAAACATAAACATGTAGACCAATGGATTAGAATAAAAACAAGAGCTGGGTGTAATGCCACATACCTGCAATCCCAGCACTTGGAAGGCTGAGGCAGGAAGATTGCTGTGAGTTCAGGGCCAGCCTGGGCTACGTAGTAAGCTCAAGGCCAGTCTGAACTACATAATGAAGACAGACAACTCCAGGTAGCTACTATCTCATTTTTGGCAAAGCTGCCAAAAACATACTTTGAAGAAGAGAACCTCTTTCAACAAATGGTGCTGGGAAAACAATACCTGTAAGCAGAAGAATGAAACTAGATCCCCATCTCTCACTTGTACTAAAATAAAAATGTATCAAAGACTTAGATTTAAAAAAAAGGGACACTTGAAGCTGTTGGGAAAGAACATAAGGAAAACACTTGAAGCCATGTGCACAGGAAAGTACCAATAATCAACAAACTGGATTATATCAAATTTAAAAGCTTCTGCACAGCAGAAGGAATGATTAACAGAATGAAAAGACACTATAGAATGGCAGAAAATTTTTACTACCTACTCACTGGGCAGAGGATTCTTAGCTAGAACATACAAAGAACTGCAACAAAACACAAATAAACAACAACAACAAAACCCAAAAGAAAAATCCCTAACCCTCAAAAATCAAATGACCCAACTGAGAAATGGGCAAACGGCCAGGGGGTTAGCTCAGTGGACAAGTGCCTCCCCGGCAAGCGTGAGGTTTCATTCAATCTCTGGTACAGAAAAAGACAGAAAGACAGAAAAGACAGAAAGACAGACATAAAGAAAGAAAAAAGAAAAGGGCAAATGAACTGGGAGATATCCAGAGAATATTCCTGGAATATGTACAGTGGTACATGTATACATGTTTATAGCAGAATTCACAATAGCTAAGCTCTGGAAAAAGCCCCTGAATGAATAAATGGATAAAATGTGGTATAAATACACAATGAAATATTATTCAACCATAAGAATAAAATCACATCATTTACAGGAAAATCATGCTAAGTGAAATAAACAGAAAATTACATATCACATGGTTTCTCTTATATGAGAAATCTAGAATATAAATGAAGTGGCTGTGACAGCAAACTAGAAGACAGTCTTGAAGATGGGGAAGGAGAAGACGGAGAGGAGGAATTCAGGAAAGAGTAGTAGGATAGAAAATGAGCAAACTTGTTATATACATGAACCAATTCCTCAGAACAAACACTACTCTGTATTGCATGCATACACTAATTTTAAAGACTGTAACTGCCTGTGGCAGTGAAATAGAATGTGACTAACAAACACAAAGAGGACTAGATCTGTAACTTTTAGACCCATACTGACATGGTTTTCCAAAGAACAATCTTTAGGGTCCTAATCCCAGGTTTGTTTAGCCTCTCCCTCTTCCTTCTCCCCATTCCATCTCCCTTCTCCCCTCCTTCCCTCCCTGTGTGAGGGGCTGCAAACTCTGGGACTTGGGCATGCTAAGCATAGGCGCTATCACTGAGCTGTACCCCGTTCCTAAAGTAAGTTTAAAAATTTTACAGTTGTTGTAGTTCAGTATTTTGGGATGGGGTCTCACTATGTTGTTGCCCAGGCTGGCCATGAATTCCTGGGCCAAGCCACCCTACTGCCTCAGTCTTTATAGTAGCTGAAGCTACCACACATGGCGCCACTGCGCTCCACATCTGTGTCTGTAATGGATTAAATGTAAGCGTGCAAGTAAATACACACTACTTTTTTGGTTTGTTTCAAATCCTTAGTCAACTGAAGAAATAACTGTTCTAAAGGAAATCAGTAATAACATGTATAAAACCACAGTTAAAAAAACATGAAAATATAATAAAAGCCAAAATGAACACCAGGTTTACTTTTGGTTTTCGTCTTTAAGAAATTACAAGGCTGTGACTTATAATCCAGGACAGAAAAAACCAAACCAGCCTGAACTACCTACACAGAAAAGGTTAAATAAATCAGAAAACTAGTTAATGAAGTAGGACTTAATTAAAACTGGTTTTCAAATGTGCTTATAAAAATGAATAAAAACAAAAGATAGTTTATATTGTACGGAAGAGTTTACATGGGCCCCTAGAAAAGCCTCTGGATCATAATGCAAGATAGCAATGAAAGCTACAGGAATTTTATCTCTCAACTGTTTGTTTTCAAGTAATCACCTACTTAAGGATTGGATGAAGAGGTAATAGTGAGACTAAAAGTATTAGGTCTACAGTTTTCAACTGTTCATCACCAAATATGGTATTACCAAAGGATCATGTCTGCTGACCTTGGTGGCACACACCTGTTATAATCTCAGTACTTGGGAAGCTAAAGCAGGAAAATTACCCCAAGTCTGAGGCCAGCCTGGACTACTTGGCGAGACTCTGAATGAATGAATTGAATGAATGAATGAATGAATGAATGTAAAGGATCATGTCTAATGAAGCACCTATTGCTATCAACTGAAATAAGTTCCCAATTAGAATGCTAAAGCTTTGTTAAATCTTGCATCTGGCAAACTAAACTATGACCTATGGGCCAACTCTGGCCTATCATGTTTTTATCAATAAACTTTTACTAAGACATAGCTATGTGCATTTGTTTTTATGCTGTCTGTAGTGCTTCTGCCCTACAATAGCAAAGAACAGCAGATATGACAGAGACTGAAGAGCTACAACTCCGGTACTTATTTCCCTTGTGATCCTCTTGCCCCATCCTCTCCAACTGAGATTGCAGGTGCGTACCACTAGGCAGGCTAAGATATTCTTTAAGACTATTAATATTACTAATTCCAGACAGGAAAGAAACTGTTCTCAGGCATATTCTTTACTCTACTTATTTAAAGTAGCATAAGATCCTATGCTGGAATGAAAAAAAAAAACATATCAAGATAAATACTCCTTTGCCAAGAATCAATAAAAGACATCTTAAAAATCAATAAAAGTGGAAAATGATCTAGATACATTAGTAAGGTTATAAACATTGAACAAATAAAGCAGAAAATGGGCTCTAGTAAGTTTCAAGCTGATGTTGACTAATAAAAGATCAAGTTACATAAAAAGATAAATATAGAAAATATAATCATTAAAAGAACAATTACTTACGCTGTATGTGAATGAGCTGCTTTGGCATCTTAAATTCCCCAGGATATATAGATTCATAGTAAGCAATATTACTTTCTGCTTCTGGGACTGGTATAACCATATTATCCCTCTTCTCTCCATATACCTGCTGTGCTGAAATAGCCCGCTGAAGATGATGTTCCTATCGAGAGGGAAAAATAAGTAAGTTTATTTAAAAAGCAGCATACAGAATGTGTATCCTTACAAACAGGAATTTGCTCATTTGTTTAAAATAGATTTTAATAGCAAGCCTTGAAAGCATGCTGTTAGCAATACAACTAGAAAATATAGCAATACAACTGGAAATAAAAATATTCTGAGTAAGCTGGGTGTGATGGCATATACCTATAATTCCAGTACTAGGGAGGCTGAGGTAATAGGACTGCTCCAAGCGCGAACCCAACCTATGTTACATATTGAGTTCAAGGCCAGCCTGGACTACATAGCCAGACCCTGTCTCAAAAAACAGAACAAAACAGAACAGAGCAAAACAGAAAAAAACACGTATGTATTTTTAGGTTGAAATGAGATTTTGTAAGATACACTGTTTCCTCAAATTTTTACTGACCATCTGCACTAATGTATGGGTTCATTCTTGGTGTTGCTTTCTTTTTTTGGTACCAGGGATTGGGGATCAAACTCATGACCTCGTACTTGCCAGGCAGGTGCTTATGCCCGACTAAATCCTCAGGGACTTCCTCAAATTTTTACACAGTTTTTTACAAGGTACTACACCAAACAGGAGATACGCAAATATATTCAAAATAGTTAACTGAAACTGTTAGAGCTTACATTCTACAGATGATACCTGAAGAAAAAGTTAAACATCTGAATTTACTATATGAAGAAAGAAGGTTATAGGTAAAAACACATTTTATTGAACCAGATCTCCTATGCATATAGTGCTTTGTAAATTTAGAAGGGCATTTTCCAAACAAAGAGATTATTGTCTTCTTCATTTTTATTTTATGAAACTGACACAGCCTCAAACCTGGATTTTCCAACTCCTACCCCAGCACAAGGGATCAAATCTAGAACTACATCCCCAGTCCATTTTATTTTTGAGACAGGGTCTAAATTGCCCAGGTGGGAATCAAACGTGCAATCCTTCTGGCTCAGCCTCCTACCATACTGGGATCAAACGCATTGCTTCTGCAACCAGCTAGTAATAATTTTTCTTTTGCAGAAGAGTACAGAACTAAAAGCACATGCCCTAGACTCAGACTGTCTAGATAAAAACCCAAGGGAATATTGAACAGTTTGTGACTCCTAGCAAGAAACTTCAGTCTTCTAAAGTGGTTTCTGCCAATCTTCAGAGTTGGTTGGCAACTTAAGACAGATATAAATACTCAAAATAAACACTGGTTTAGTTACCACCCAGACACCTAGAAAGGTATGTAATACCATAAAAAGTATTATTCTCACCTAAGCAAATCAACACTAAATTTTGGGATACACTTTATGAAAATTTAGGTAGTTCTTGTAAAGAATGCACATATTTTTTCAAGTATTTTTATGTATATATCAATGTACACATATAATCCATTCAACATACGCAGTATAGCAGGGGATAGATATGTATCATACAAAATTTTGCACCTAGCTTTGGGTCACTTGAAATATGCAGAATTTCCATATTGATACTTCTATAATCTTCACAATAGCTGTAGTTGTATTGTACAATACAGGCAGAGTATAATTTGTAATTGCATAGACACAAATTTATATGAAGAAAAACTCTGGAAACAATCTAAGTGCATATTCTGCTTCCCAAATGCCACCAAAAACAAATTCAAAACCTTTTAATCAATCATTTAGGTGCATAGGTGAATATGGGAAAAATATGGTTTATCATTTGGGTCCTCCTGCAAATCAGTCCCTTTAATGTTGGTAATGGTACCTTCGGAAGAGAACATGCAAAAATATTTTTTAAATTTTGTTTGACAGTTTTGATGCCTGCCATCTGATCCAAGAGAGAGGTAACTAGGTGAGTACTAAAATTAGGTGGACAAGAAAAAAAAAACTTCACACAGTAGCCCACCTCAAGATTAGCAAAACCAAAAATCTCTCCCAATCAGATTTCCACTCTACTTTTTATAGTTATTACATCTGCATTTTGTGTTTTGTATAAAGGAATTTATCATTTTCCCCCTACTGAGCAGCCCACATTCATAAATCAACTTTCTACCTTATTAAAATTATATTTTAAATATATAATAAATCTTCTTTGTAACAATTCCTCCTGACTCAGCCCCCCAAATAATGTGATTACAGGCATGCAGCACCATGTCTGGGTGTAACAGTATTTCTAAGCAACCAGTCCCACTCTCTCCTAGGCAAATACTTAAAAAGTGTTTTAAATAGTGTAGCCCTCATACTACACCTCATCAGAATTCTCCTGGATCTGTTATTTTTTCATATGAACCACAATAATTGTTGAAAAGTATGAAATGGAATCTTAAGGTATACTGATTTTTACAGGCAATGTAGTATAGTTGATGGAGAAGAACACAGATTTTTATAAACAAGAGTACTCTGGGTTTGAATGATAGTTCCAAAGTCTACTAGCTCTGTGACTTTGGGACAAGGGACAAATTATTTATATTGTCCCAGCAACAGTTTATTATCTGTAAATGTGTTTTACATGTTCACTGTATGAGTCTGTGATGAAGATAAAATGCCCAAGACTAGCCAATTACTTTTCCTTATTAGAGAAGCTAAAGAGTTTTCATATGCTTAGTGATCATTTATAGTCTCTTGTATAGACGGGTCTGTAGAAAGAATTTTTACTTATGCTTATATCCATTTTCGTTAACTATGTAATGAAATTTTTGTTTATCAGTATTACAGCAACTACAATGCTTTTAAAAATCTTTGTTTTTGTTGTAAAAAACATTTCACACAAGTTCTTTTTATCTTTAACAATGGAGAAAATGACCCCCCCCAACTTTATACCTGGTATTTAGGAGCAAAGCATCATAATGCACATAACAAACTTTCTTATGGTTCAATCAAAAAAGAAGATTCAGGCTGGGGATATAGCTCAGCAGCACAGGGCCTGCTTGGCAAGTGCAAGGTCGTAAGTTCGACTCCCAGTACCAAAAAAACCCAAAGCAGATTCAGCTGGGCACAGAGCCACATCCCTCTAACATTAGGCCCCAGGGAGGCTCAGGCAGGAGGACCACAAGTTTGAGGTCAGCTTGGGGAACAACTTAGCAAGACACTTTTAAAATTAAAGGGGGGGGGCACTAGGCTATATAGCTCAGTGGCAGAGTACTTGTCTTGCATGTATGAGGGATTGGGGTTCAATCCTCAGTAAACAAAAACAACAGGAAAAAAACCCAAGATTTAAAAAAACAAGAAAAAAAACTTGCAACATATTAATCATTATAGAATGTGGTTGAAGGTGGACAGCTGCTCACTGAACTCTTTGAAATTTACTACAAATTAGAAATATTGTATGATGAAAAGACAAACAGTACTAAGGGTACAAAACGTATGGAATATTCAGCAAACACATTCTTATATATGCTGGTTAAATTTTTCTTAAAAAATCCTTAAAAATTAAAAATTAAGAAAAAAAATTCTTAAAAAAATTATCCTTAACAGGTAGGATAATGATAACCTTACACCATTCCCATTTACTCGCTCTCCAAGAACAGAAAAGGAGAAAAGAAAGATCCAGCAGCAGGCCAGACTGGCTAGAGGCTGCGGTGTGGAGTGACAAGTACTCACACACTGCAGTGAAGCACAGACTAACCAGGCTTGGGGTCCCATTCGGCATCTCTCCTTCTCTAAAGGCGACAATGCTCTGAAAAGATCACCCTGACTGCAGAGTAAAAAACGGGATTATTTTTCTCTCCAGCAAAAACATGTAGCATGGTGAGACGAGTAACAAATTTCTACTCACTGTTTACTGTATGCCTTGCCAAGACACCTAAAATAATGTAACTGTAAATTATATGGGGGAGAAAGAGATGGGAAAGAGAAAGTACAAGAATTAAGACGTGTTATAAGCATTTACCGACTCCCCATGGCCAACGTTATCACTATGTACTGCAAATGCGATAATAAAAAAATTAAAATCTTCAAAAAGTCATTTAAAAAGTTCCCTAAAAGCTGCACCTACAGATGAAATTCTTCAATAAAGCTACTTGTACTGTCCAGTTCAACTGTGTTCCTTGGAGTACTATCTGCAAGTTGGCTAGTCTAATAAAGATGTCAACAGTCTGGAAAAAAAGTATTAGGAATTTGGAGTTTGAAACTTTCATAGAACTTTCAGAGTGCTAAGAGCGCTTAACATGCTAGTTAACGTAAACTGGCTTTCCATGAAGAACAGTTCCCGCCCCTCAGCCTTGCCAGTGCTGGGATCACAGGTGTGCACTGTACTTCCACAACCCGCTACACAGAGAACTTTCAGAACACAGTTTAGGGAGTCTTGGTGTAGAACGAAAGCTATACAGAGCAGCTGGGCATTCAGTTTTCTTACTTCAGGCTGCCTAGTGCAATCAGCATGAATCTCAGACACAGATCAAAGTACTGTATATACGCATGCATCTTAGATCCACTATCTAACACTCATGATCCAGTAAGTCACCCTGTTATATACTTTTTTGGCATTATATATATGTATTTTTAACCTAGTTTTGCCCATAACTCTCTTTTTCCTGTCAGAAATCTTTTCCCTTTTATTCCCCACTTTATTTTTGCTTATCACAAGAAAATTACTGGCTCAAGTGGCTGGGGATAGGGGTATGGGAGGACACAACCCAGGACCTTCACAATGAGTTACATCCTCGGCCTTATTTGTCTTTTTGAGACAGGGTCTCACTATGCAGTTCAGGTTGGCCTTGAGCTCACTTTGTAACTTAGGCTGGTCTCAAACTTGTAACAATCTTCCTGCCTCAGCCTCCTGAGTGCTGAGATTACAGGCATGTGAGTCACCAAGCCCAACTTGCTTTTTTCTTTGGAAACGAGATCTCACTAAGCTGCTTGGGCTGGGCTAGAACTTTGGGTCTTTCAGTATCACAGTGCCAGGATGACTGGGCTCTTCAGACAGCTTTTTAAGGCTCTAAACAGAGCAAATCACTGATAGCTGAGGGAATCACAAGATAGCACTGTTATTACACAGTTACATAAGATCTATTGCAAAGGGTAGGTTTGGCAAATGTGTCAGGAACACAAAGGCTCTGTGGTTTTGTGCACAGGCGTGGTATTTCTTCTGGTATCACCGTTCTTCACAACCTCATCCTACCACACATGGAAAATTCCCACTTGTGTTTCTAAGTCTAGATTAAAATTATTTTTTCTCCACCTCTCCTAGGGAGGATATCTGTATCTGTATCTGTATCTGTATCTCTCTCCTCTCCTCTCCTCTTTCTTTCTCTCTCTCTTTCTTTCTCTCTTTCTCTCTCTCTCTCTCTCTCTCTCTCTCTCTCTCTCTCTCTCTCTCATTTTTTCTCCTATAGTAATGTATTCCATATGCAGGACATCATGTTATAATTATTTGTTAACATACTGAACTCCAAAACATGACCTCTTTTAATATCAGAGATCATGTATAATTTACCTTTTTATCTTTTCCTTCAAAAGATACATTCTCTTGCAGTACTTGGGGACTATCAATTTTTAAGCTTGAGGACTAAATAACTGCAAAGTACTGAATACTTAGCATATTTTGACTTTCTGTAGTTGTTCAATATTTTATGAAGTATCAATAAAATTGAGAAGGACCAACCTAAGTAAGACACACGAAAAAGACATTTCTACTTGCTCTGTAACATTCTAGCAATACACCAAACTAAAAAGCAGAATTCAAGATTATAGTATGCAAATTTATGAGCAAAGATTAAATCATATTCATTTATTCATTAAATTTTTAATTAAACAAATGATCTTAACACAACTGTAACAATTAAGTTACTTAAGATTATACCTAGTACTGAATTAAAGACAACTTATTGTAAGTAGTTATACTGTATAAAACTCTCTTTGGGTGAGTGATAACTAATTCCATAACAGGGCTACTTTAGGAGGTTTAAATCCCCGATTATTTACACAAATAGAACTAAGACTCCATGACTAGCTCAACAACAGTACATTACAGCACATTACTTCCCCTCTTGTTTTCAAACTGTTATTTCCAAACACCAACGCATTAATCCCCTCCACCCCACATCAACCCTATTAAGGAACTTATTAAAGAAAGTAACACCACTCTGGCAGGTACTCCCTAATTTCCTCCATCTAAACACCTGACCTTGGCCTAGCACATTACAACAGCATGCACTTTTTTGTTTGTTTGTTTGTTTGTTTTTGGTACCAGGGATTGAACTCATGACCTTGCACTTACCAAGCAGGTGCTTATGCCGCTGAGCTAAATCCCCATCTCCCTTCCCCCACCCTTGCTGCCCTGCTTTTTGAGACAGGGTCTCACTTTGTAGTTCAGGCTGGTCTCAAACTCCTGGTGATCCTCCTGCCTCACCCTCCCAAATGCTAGGATTACAGGTATGTACCACCATGCCCAGGTATAGTTCTCTGATTTCCTTTCTTTTACTTTTCCTATTCTTCACGGAATACAGAGATCCTGTTTATACACAAATCAAGTCGGACGATGTCATTCCTTAAAACTGCCCAATTATTGCCCACCTCAAAATAAAAACCAAAGTTCTTGAAACTGCTTACTGTGAATTCGATTTGCATTCCCCTTTCCTTGTTACCTGCTCCAGACAGTACGTGTCGTTTGTCGAACTTGCAAAAAATAAATAAATAAATAAATAAATAAATAAATAAAGCTTCCTTTTTTACCTCCCAAGTTTTTGTTCTACAGTCATCTTCCTACTTACATCATTTTTTTCCAGCTCTTCCAAGATACATTTACTAGCATGGCTAAAAATAAAAAGGCAATCATTATGAAATGATGGTGAAGATTTGGAGCAATGAGAACTCACACAATGTCAGTCAGAAAAAGGTGTGGCAGGTTTTATAAAACTAAACACATAATCCACATAGCTCAGCAATTCTACTCCTAAGTATTTACCCCAAGGAAATGAAAACACAAGCCCACAAATAAGAATCATTAACTTTTTAAACAACAGTCTCAAACTAGATGCACACAAATGTCCATGAGCAGGTTAGATGAACAAACTGTAGTACAGTCATGAAATGGAATACTGCTCACCAAAAAAAAGGGAAAAACTACTTACACTTGCAACTACACATCTGAAAACCATTATGGTGTAGAAAAATAAAGTCACACAAACGTATATACTTAGGTCCTATTATGTGAATTTCTAAAACAAGCAAAATTAATGTATGGTGGAAAATTTCACAATAATACACACTTGTCCTTGGAAAGTAGGCACAGGGACTGACTAGGAATGAAAATGAGGGAGTTTTCTGGGGAATGGTAAAGTTCTGTACCTTGATGAGAGGCTGCGTTATACAAATATATGAATTTGTTAAAATTCAGCTAATGTATTTGTGACTTTCACTGCATGTCAATTTTACCTCAAAAGGTGGTAATGGGCCGGGGATTTAGCTCAGTGGCTTAGGCGCCTGCGTGAGGTTGTGAGTTCGATCCCCGGTACCAAAAAAAAAAAAAAAAAAAGGTGGTAGTAACTTTAGATACTTTAAAAAAAAGTATTAAACTCAACTTAACGATATACATACTAAAGTATTTAGGAAAACATGCACTGATGTTTGTAATTTACTTTGAAATGCTTTTAAAAATTAGATAAACTGATGGAGAAACAGATAGATTCTGGGTGATACACAAGCAAATTAAAAGAAAAATAATTTTTGGTCATTTTGAGACAGGCTCCTACTATGCAGTTCAGGCCGGCCTTTGAGCTCACTTTGCAGCCCTGGCTGGCCTTGAACTCACAATGATGCTCGTGCCTTGGCCTTCTGAGTGTGGGGACTACAAGCATGTACCACCACACTTGGTTTTGTAAGTGAATTTAACAGCAGTATCTAGCTAGTGAAGTATTATAGGTGGGTGGTCACTGTAAAATTGCTGAAACTTTACTAAATATATAAAAAGCTACAAAATACAATCTTGCCAAAAAAAGGATTCTCTCTTAACCCTAGAAAACCTTGTTCCCCATCTTGCTTTTACTTTCTTCTAGAGTACTTGTTACTTCCTTACAGAGTACTGTTTTGTCAAATTACTCTTACCAGAATCTAAGATCCAGAGGCAGAAGCTTGATTTTTTGCACCGCTTTACCGTAAGTATAAAACTGACACAGCAGCCAGCTGGCTACATCGGAGCTATGATGAAAAATGGCTGGTGAGCTCAGGGAGGAAAGTCTGCTGCAGTCGGTTGTCTAAACTCACTGAGCAGCATCCTCTAAATTTCCCCAGAAGAGCTTACCGATCCCCTTTTAAATTCTTACAAAGTAACAGGTAGGTGGGCTCAAACCCCACCTTGACCCTGCTTGACCCGAAAGGCCCCCTTTACAGGCACCGGGCTTTAACTGTAAGGTCTGCTTTCACGAGGACCTGTCAGTCAAACACTCATCCCACCTGGTGTGAGGGTGGAGTCTCACAGTTGACTCCGGACCACTCCTGAAATTCTAGGGTTATCACCTCTGAC
Organism: Dolichotis patagonum; assembly: GCA_004027295.1. NCBI lineage: Eukaryota > Metazoa > Chordata > Mammalia > Rodentia > Caviidae > Dolichotis > Dolichotis patagonum. The sequence goes on from PVJX010002743.1 coordinate 73,959, forward strand.
TTTGCCTGCTTGAATTTTCCCACGTGTACTGTCCTCTCCAATAAGAATAGTCAGCCTGAACAGTCCATTTTAACTGTCATACAATAAAGAGCATCTTGAAAACTTACTACTTGCTCGTCGAGTTCCACTCTGTCAAAGTTCTTTCACAACTTCTCAGGAAAAACCCAAGAACTAAAACCGTAATACAACATAGACTATCAACCTAGTCCAGGCTGACCTTAATGTTTGGTAACAGAATCATGCTTAACACACACAAGTACCCAATTAATATTGCTGAGTAAGTGTGCCAATGAAATGCATGGGTTATTTTAAGGTTCACCCACTATTCTGGGTTAGAAAAGACTTCGGCTGGCTGTAGTGGTACACACCTGAAATCCTGGCATTCAGGAGGCTGAGGCAGGAGAATCATTGGGAGCCTGGGCTACAAAGTAAGCTATGGTCAGCCTGCACTACAAACCAAGATCCTCAAAAAAACCAAGCAAACAAAAAAACACCAGACTTCAAAGCTGAGCACAGTGGTACGTGCCTATAATCCAAGCTACTGGGGAGGCTAAGGCAGGAAGATCACAAATTTCAGTCTAGCCTAGGCAATTCAGTGAGACCTTAACTCATAATAAATTTTAAAAAGGGCTGAGACAATAGCTTAGTAGTATACTACCCACCTAGCAAAGCCCTGGATCCAATCCCCAGTACTGGAAAACGAAAACTAAACACTCCTTACTTTACATTTAACATACTAAGGTGAATAGTTAAAGGATATACTGTCTGACAAGAAAAAGCAATTTAGTATTGGTTTCCACAAAAAATATATAGTAAAAAGAGCCCACAGACTATTTTTTCTCTCTCTTCCCACGTAAAGCACAGTATTCAAGCTACTTTTATTTCTGTAATATAAAACAGTAAGACCTGTGCTAAGGTATAGGTCTAAGTTTCCTTAATGTATTTATCAATTCACTGTGGAAATGGCACACTGGGGTAATTTTCATGTATTGTCAGCATTCTGTAGCTTAGAAAGGGAACTTTACCTTCACTGCTGGAAGTATGTAATGGAGGAAGAGAGGATGCTCCTGCTCATTACCAAGAGCTGTGTGATCAATGGGCAGCTCTGGGCAGCCTATCTCTTAGCTTGTTCCCTGAATATGGAATTAATCAGGGGTAGGAATAGCTGTTTCTGAGTCTCAGACACTCAAAACCACCTAAATAGTCAGAATAGGATATACATGACCTAGGCCTCCCAGCAGGAAACATTCACCAGCCTAGGACCCCCATGAGTTACCTACAGAAGCCAACCCCTGTCCACTTCCTAAAGAGAAGGGCTTTGGACATAGATGTTCTTTCTCTCTCTGAACTAGCTTTTCAAAGGAAATCATCTTCCTACCTCTGTACCATGTCTGCTGATTTATTTGCTAGTAGTGGGGTTAATATCTGGATTTAATTTCAGCAACGCTACTTCCTTTATAGGAACAATCAAGACCTAAAGTTACTATGTAGTATGTTTCAAAGGCAGCCCTAGGCAAAATTCATTTTGATCCTTATATTGTCATTTTTGTAGCTGTCACATTCCTTTAGGCTGGGGTGATGTGTGCATTACTTGTTAGTGTCTACATACAGTATTTGGCAATGACAAAGTGAAGAGTAAAATTGTAGTCTTTTTTGGCTCTGAGAAAAGTTACAATATTGGAATGTGTCCTAGAAAATTAAAAAAATTTTTAAAGAAACTAAAGTGGCTGTCATTTGGCTACAATCTTTATAGGGATAATTTTATGTCTCTTGTGTAGCCCCGAGAGCCGGTCTGACTTCATTTCCATCACTATTTGGGTCCTTTCAATGCTGGCAGAAACACACAAACGTTTCTTTGCTTTTTGTTAAAACAGCCTACAGCAGCAATGTAAACTTGACTGAAACTAAACATGCTTATGTAATTAGTAGTACAACAAAAGCCATACCAAGGCTTAAGTGGTCCTTAACTCTTCTTGTTTTGCAATTTCCTCCACTACCATTTGTATGCTGGTACCAACTACAGATGTTCACTTTTAGCCAAAAGTTGTTTAACTCCAGATGAATGTATGTTGCACAGAGACCGGTAGGCTTTATTTGTGACTCTAAATCTATTCCTACTTCTGTTTTACACAATTCATTGAACTGTACTATCTGTCCAGTCACTAAGTCAGAAGCCTTGTTTTTACCCCAGTTGCTTCTTCTTGGATTTCTCTTCCACACTACCAGTGGTCTTTTTCAAAGTTTGCACTCAATACTCTCACATTGAATTCCTGGCTCCTATTACATCCTTGATGAGACTAAAACTTCTCCGCAAACAGGGCCTTTTATCATCTACTTCTAGCTTTATTCCTATCCAAAATGGTTATCATGCTCTACTCTAAATTTCATATTCTACCATAGTAAACATCTCATAGAACTTTCTAGTCACTCTCCTATGTACTATTACCTATCTTTAAATCCATCTTATATCCCTATCCATTTTTTAAAATAGTTCCACTAGGATGCACTGAAAATCTAGTAGCTATCACAACAGTAACATGAACACAAGTAGAGGTGATTAAAAAAAAAAAAAGATTACTTTCCCAGGTGTATTGCTTGAGCCCAACAGTCTAAAAACCAAAACTGTCTACTTTCATATTCTTTATGAATAGAAAGATATGCAAGTTTCCAGGGCAAAAACCTGTTCTGATGATACCATGCCCCTAAAATACCTGCCTTCACATATCAGAAGGAGCAGGGAAGACACAACAAGAATGGAAAAACAAAAGAACAAGTTTTAAAGATATTAAAAAAAAATTTACCGTGGGTAAAGTATCAAATTTCCTCAGGAGAAATGATTTCAGTTAGTCTTTAAGCTTTATTATTAAATTTATTATTCATATTGCCAGAAAGAATTGTAATAACATCAACAACAACATGTACTGAGCATGCATTACAATCTCAGACCCGAGCATCACACCTTACTTCACATTTTCACTTAAAGCTTACAACACTGCTAATATGTAGCTACTATCATCCCTATTTCACAGATCAGTAAACTTCCCTGGGTCTACCATTAGCTGGATTCAAACCCAACTAGACCTCCAGAACAATTTCCCTAATTAAAAAAAAAAAAATCAGATTCCCCCAGATTGTGTTGTTTTAAGGTAACAGTCATAACTATACAGTGGAGAAATTAGGACGGTTTACCAAGTGACCAAAATTGATTTTACCACTGAGGCACAGAACCAGGTGCGTGCCTCCAGATGTGACACCATGAGGACACAATATCTCCTATATAATAGTCCACTTAGGAAAACAAAATTTGAATCTCATCAAGAAGACACGACATGAACCAAATATGGAATCAAAAAAAAATCCATGCTGTGATAAATTACTTGAAGAAAAAACTGTATGTATGTCTTATGTGCATGTACATGTGACAGGAAAAAAGGGGAAGGGCAAGAAAATAAGCAAATTGGGCATTGTTATAAATAGCCTGTATATACTGTAACCTGTATATACTGCCTGTATATACTGTAAACAATGTTCTTCATACAACTTTTCTTGCAACTTTTCTGTACTTGAAATACTTCCACGTAGTTTTTTTCTTGAAGAAAGACTGAGATAGAAACGACACACTTTACAGATAAGAGACCCAAATACTTCTTTTAGAATTGTTGCCAAATAAATATATGATGTGCACATTCATGAAAGTTTTTAATCACTGTGTTTACTGCTTGTAAACTAGTTTCAGAATACTGTTTCATTTCAGAATACTCATTTGATTATGTGAGGACTGCTGTCCTTAAATAATTTCAGCAAAGGCAGAGTAAGGGATAAACAATATTGAATAATTTCCTTAAAAGAAATCTTCATACATTTCACATCATTTTAAAATGCACTTAGACTTTCAAATGAGTAATTTGACATTTCTTAATAATTTATTTAAATGCCTGGTGGGAGCCAGTCTTTAATTTATATTAGTAAAAAGTACGTATACATTAACATGAAATTATAATGTTGAGCTGTGATATGTAAAAATTATGCTCTTCTACAATAGACTATAAATTTTGGGAAACTTAACCCTCTTGTCACCTTTCACTGTGGTACTCAGAAATTTTTTTTAAGTTTTTTTTTTTTTTAAATAAGCAGCTCTATTTTGACCACAAACACTCCAGCACTGAAACTGCTTTTTATAAACCATAATATACTATAGTAAGAGCTTAGTAGTCAAATCCAGCCTACCACCCAGTTTTGTAAGTAATTTCACTGGAACACAGCCATGTCCAATCACTTATGGATTGTCCATGGCTGCTTTTGCCCTCTGGAAGAGCTAAGCAGTTCTGACAGAGGCTAACGCTTGCAAATGCAAAGGTTAATATTCATATCTAACTTTTAATCCTAAATGATGGTCTTTGCCTGAAGATTTACCACTATACCCATTTTATGGGGCAATTGAAGCTCAGTAAGATTACGCCACCTGTCCAAGGTGATGGACATAGGACCCACCTATTTATCACAAAGTACCAACACTGCAATTAAGCATGAATAATGAGGTTGTTGTTTAGAAAATACGTATTAATATCTTTTGTCTTAAAAGAAAAACAGCAACAGAGCTTTCAATGATACAGCTTTTTATTGAAAGGTAAAACTGCATTTAGCGAGTTGCTGTGTGCTGCTATCCGATGGCTGACTGCTGGGGCAAGGCTGGGGTGACTTGGCCGGAGAGCTGACAGAGGACTTCCGACGCCTGCTGTGGCCTGCGTGCCATTGGCTCGCCACCACTAGCTTAAGTAATGATTAACAGCATCATGGTATAAGGAACACTGGGAAGCTACAGTTGGTCAACTTAAGGAAAAAAAGAGCAGACTTCCTAACTTCATCTACAGGATTCCCTTTAGGGCATCTACCTGATTAGAATTGATAAGGGTTGACAGCTGGCAACGTCTAGACATCCTGGATGTGAAGAATAATGTAACTAACCGCTTCTCAATCCTATAGCTATCAATGTACAATTGTCTTTAAATATTATTTTGCTGTATATTAAAAAAAAAGCAATGTTACTTCTCATTTTTGACACCATTGAGTATTATAATAAAACCTAATAAAAAAGAAGTCAGTGAGTACTAAATTATTTACCATTAGCAAATAAGGACTTATGTGATTAAACAATTAAGTTGAAACTAAGTGTCAATTAGACTAAATTTGATCATGCCTTGCTTCTTCTATCAAAAATAATAGATTTATTCCAGTTGGTCAATGTTGCAAACATGATTTAGCTATTCTTACACTTACTCCTTTAATTTGTTTAACCCGTTTAAAAATCAAACCTTTAGGGCTTGTATGGAAGCTAGATTTGTGCCATGTTTAAGATAACTACAAAATATTTTAACACTGCTAGTACAAGAAAAAGATAGCTCATACAGTGTACTCATTAACTTCAAACTAAAAATAATCTTAACTTTTAAAAAATCATTACAAAATTTCTTGGTTTCTACCAAATCATAAAATCATAAAATCAAAATGGTGTCATTTCTGGTATGTATAATATAATAAATATTTCTGTAGTGATTATAAAAGGGACACCTGACAGTTTCAAAAACTTTAATTTTTTGTTTTCTGCATTTGTTCAAACCTTGCCCTTTTTATAGTAACAGCAGGTAAAAGCAAACCCTATTATGTAACTTCAAAGTATTCCGATTAGTTTAATATTTTCTGGTATCAATTTTCTCTTTAAAATGTCATAAAATGTATGGAAATTTTTCTGATTCACTACATATGCTTTATCATATAGGAACTCATATCATGAACTCTGATCAGAAATGTCCTTTGGTATCTCAATTCTGCAGTTTACTAATTGTGGGCTGGGCTTCTTGAAACTTCAATTTCTTTTTTAGTAGAACCATGTAATTGTCATTTTAAGGACAAAATGTGGTAAGAAATCTATATAAACAGCACAAAACCTAAGGAAAATATACTTGCTCTCTAAATATTAAAATCATTTAACATCTGTTTTCTCATTGGTAAAGGGCAGAAGATGCTATCTAACTTACAAGGCTGCTTTGAGGATTAAAAGAAACTATGTCCAAGCCAAACGAGGTGGCCCATGCCTGTAATCTCAGCACTCTGGGAGGCTGGGGCAGGAGGATCACTAAATAGAGTCTAGCCTCTACAGTTTAAGTGACTTGGCAAGACACTGTCTCAAAAATAATGTTATATCCATAAAGCCTTAGAGCATTTATTATTCTAACAAATTAAAATAATGGCTAAAGATAAAAATAGTTTTACTGTAACTACACATGAATCAATAGAGTAAGGCTATTTCCAAGTTTATCCTATGTTGCCTTAAGATAGCCCTTATCCTACCTATTTTAAAACATATTTTACACTTCTTTTTACCTTTGTATGGCAAACTCACTTAAAAGGATTAACCTCTGTAGATTATCAAATCCCGAGAAATAATTTAAGGACTTCATACAACAAAGATAGGCACTACACTATAACAACTTCAGCTGGTCACTTCAGCTTTTATTTCCATACACTTTAAGACACAAAAGAAAAAAAAAAAAATCAAAGACATAAGGTCATACAGGTTTTCCTGACCGAAGTGTATGCTACTAATTCATTCCAAATATTTATACCACATACCTTATCCCATGATGGATCTTAGATAACTTGAAGAAACATTTAAAAAAAGAACGCTACCTAAAATAAATCTGGTAACTTGTTTTCCGTTGACACAAAAGAAAAACGTATAACTTTTAATTTGGGAACAAAGGGGCCAATGGTTGCAAAACTTTAACAACATTAAACTACAGTGGCAGTGAACCTACAGTATGCGTGCCCAGCAGGCTGTCTACACCCACTGAAAGCTCTAAAAGGTTACCCATCTCTGCCACAGTAGTTTCAGGACTATTTCTAATACATTTAAATCACTGTATTTTTAAATTGCTATTTATATCCATAAAAAAGCAATTAAAAGGGTCTTAGGTCTATATAACCATTATAAAAATTCCTCCCCTTCACAGCAAAGTGATGAAATACTTCAAAGAGTTTCTAAATATTTAAGACAACTTTCTCACAAAAATATTAAAAAGCATGCTGAGTTTGGATCATCTTAGGTTTGCATTAAATCTGGCCAGAAAGAAAGGCTAATTCTTTTATATTTAAATAAGTAATCAGAATCTCTTTTCAAAGAAAGAAGTCAACTGTGACAGTGATTGTCAATTCTTTTATTCAAAGCTCTCTGAAGGCAAATTAACTGTTCATAGTAAATGGTGATAAGGGGCTAGTTTACAACTGTAGATAATCACAAGTTTATTTCAGTATGATGACATCAATTACAGAAGGCCTTCTACTGCAGTAATAAGGGTGTATTAAACTCTAACCAAAAGATGCTCAGAATACAAAACTTACTTTTGAACAATGACAGATTAAAAATCTTAACAGGTAAAACATGGCACACTTACACTATATCTCTAATCTGCCTTTAAGAAGTTTCTCTAAAAATACAAGGACAATACATTGCCAAAAATATAAGCACAAAATCCACATCATCTCATCTTTCCTGCACTAATACACCAAGATGAATACTCAAAACTGTTATTCATCAAATATTTGGAAGATAACTACACTTTCTGGTCCTCCTGAGGTCAGGGGAGAGTAGACAACCAATTCTGGTCTATGACTCATAAACAAAAGTGACCTACATTGTATCTGTCCCATAGCATTTAACTGACAGTACAAAATGTGAAATTTTTCTAATACTTTCTACTTGTTATCATGTTGGAGATGCTATTATATCATCCTCGCTTTCTAGCCAACTTACAATAATCCAAAAAATGTGTCATCAGCAAGAAATAAACGTGTGGTGTTACATGATAACAAACTGTGAGGCTATTACCATAGTATAACATTGCTAATCTTAATAAATATAAATTGGTACTCATATGTGGGGTACTGTTATATAGAAAACAAACAAAACCTTATAAAATACACTGTACAGAACCGGTTTGAAGGGCCAAAAGCAACTGCTAAGAAGTTAGGAGGATGGTAATCCGTATCATTTAGTACAAATTATTTGGTGACAGTCAGTTACGAAAATGTAAAAAGCAGATAATGTACTTTATAAACTCACAGCTCTAAGGAAGGAGGTTAAAAAACTGTTAAAATAGGGCACTGGTTGTTGTGTTTCCTATTATAAGAAAGGAAAGGCAAAGAAACACACAACAGACACCAAAGGGGTAGCTCCTCTAGCAAAAGCATAGGCGGTTCATGGTAGACATATTCAGTAGACCGCAGTGAAAAATACTGGCAGACTGGACTGAATGGAAGCACATCAGAAGTTTATGAAATTGTGCTGCCAACAAACCAAACCACCACCAAGAGCTGAGATTAAAACTCTGATTCAAAGATATGCTTAGGTCTCCAGCTTTGCATAGGCAGGAAGCAGACTTATAAAGTGTTTTGGCTCCCAAAGAGCATACTTCAGATGAAACTACGGTAGATGTAGAAAAGGAATAGTCTCTTGTTAATCTACATCAACACTGGAAGAAAAAAAACAGTGGACTGAAAACGTGGGTGATGATGGGCACACAAGAATCCTCTCCGCACCTCCCTTAAAGGCAGAGTTGTCTAGTCAGCCTAATGATATGGATTATGGTAGGCATTCCAGTGCTTCTCTCAGTCTTCCTTAGTCCAAATAGGAGTGTTCACGGTGATCATCTTGTCCCTGTTAATCCAATGTACAATACCGATACCGAGGGGTAGAGGGTTGTGGAAAACATTTTCATTTACAATTCTCCAGACCCGATCCACAGAATGCACTTGGAAACCCTAACTTCAAGTTTGCTGCTGTGATTCACTGAGACTTTTCAGCTGGCTTCACTGGGGAGGAGATGAATGTATTTTGTCAGTGGAAGACATGTGAGTCAAATGTGGTTGACCCGAAGGTTAGATCTGTCACCAATACCACTTCCCAAGTATTTGTTTCTGCCTTCAAGTTCTATGATAGGGTTATATTTCCCACTCCCACTATGCCTAGGTGGAGCTATGTTACTTGTTTTGGCCAAATTTTGGCCAAAGCATTTAACAACTGATGTAAATTCACATCCTACAATAAAAGCATATTCAAGTAACTACTTAAATACAATGAAAGTTTACAACAGTAACTGCGACTAAAGATATGATTGTGAGAGCCTGTAATGGTCCTATTAAAATGAGTGGACAACTAAGGAGGTGACCTCGAGCTGGGTCTGAAGTATCAGCGGGAGATTACTGAACTAAACCACAGGGAAATGTTTTAGCTGACGGGAATACATGGAAATGATCCTGAAACAGAAAGGAACTTGAAAGTTTGGAGGAGCTAAAAAGAGGCTAGATCACATAAAATCTAGTATATAAGCCAACCTGAAAACAATGGGAACAAGTTTCACACGTGTCACGCGGTGGGGTTTCTGTTTTCAAATGATCATTGGTTGTCTTGCTGGGCAGTTTGTTGTGGTTGTGCGTACCTGTAATCCTAGCACTCAGAATTGCTGAGAGTTCAGGGTCAACATGGACTACCAGTCTAAACTACATAGTAAGACCCTCTCCCCAGTAGGGGAGGAAGCAACTATGGTCTTTAATTTTGGGAGACTAGTGAGGAAACTAGGCAAGAGACAATACTACTGGACCTTGAATTAGCGAAGTGGCAATGGAGACATTAACATGTGAAATATCTAGGAAATTTCTTAAGACACCAGTACACTGGAGTTTTTGTTTAGGATACTTTAAACACTTGCTAGCCTAATCTAGTTTTCTAGCTTCTCCATCACAATTCATATTAAATCTGACTAAACTTAGAGAAAGGACTGTGTAACACCAATTTGTTTTGGTTAGCTAAGAAAAGAACTGAATTTATATTACATTTCCCAACAAGGCCCAGAAATCCTTTCAGAAGACACATACTCTGTATTAGGAATGAGTGATCATTTTGTTTTATGCTACTTTAGTCATTAAAACATCCATTATAATACATTATTTTCTAGTTGATCAGGTAAGCCACTTAGTGAAAACTAAAATGTTTGTTTGGTCACTATCAAAGTTATAAGTAGGCAGGCATGGTGGTGCACAGCAAAAATCCCAGTCTGTTGGAGGACAAAGACAGAAGGATTACAAACTCAAGGCCAGTCTAGGCATTCAGCAAGACCTTGTCTCAAAAAAGAAACGCTGGAGATGTAGCTCAGTGGTAGAGCATCCCTTAGTATACCTAGAACCACTGTGAAAAATTCTTGAAGTCCTATTTATTGTATAAAATCAGAGCAAATGAGTTCAAAAGATGAAATAAACTCAATGGCTATTTTAAATTAGTACACAGAAAAAATACAAGCTAAATCAAACAAAGCATGTATTATGAAGTTGATTCTAAACTATTTCCTGGTATACAGAACAAAAACCCCTACTTTAGGAGGTTAATTGAACTGCATTACTAAGAAAAGAACCCACAAGAGGGAAAAAAATTAAACTTGCAGATCAAAGAGAATGCATTTTAATGTAAAAAAATTTAATTACAATAGATTTTCATTTTACATAATTTATATTTACTTCATGGTAAAAAGATGATTTTTCATAGTATTTTATTTTCAAATATTGGCTTACACATCTTCCTTACACTCTGCATGGTAACATATAAACTATCCAAAGCAAAAATAAGTATTTCTGCTTTTGGGTTTTTTTTTTTTTTTTTTTTTTGGTGGTACCAGGGATCAAACTCACAACCTCAGGCTTGTCAGGCAGGCGCTTATGCCACTGAGCTAAATCTCTGGCCCTAATATTTCTGCTTTTTACATCAGTATCTTAACTACCTTAGATAATGTTATGAGCTAGACGAATTATCAGCTCCCTAAAGGAAAAGATGTTTGTCAATCCCATGGTTATTTAGCTTTATTTTGAAAACATGTTTACAAAGTACTTGATGTGTAAAGTCATCTCATAAGTCAATACAAGTCATAAGTTATACAAGTACCTTTAGAACAAAACTTCACAAAACACACTTTTGAAAATGCAATGAAATTTTCTCGACCTTAAAATTTTCTCTTATTAGAATTTCTCACTCTTTTCATAAACCCAATTTTAAATCCTACTTCATTAGCCTCACTCCAAAAATTCAAAGGCAGGAAAACAACAGAGGTACCTAATTACTATTTTAGAGCACAAACTTTGATTGCCTAGATTTTTCCAGAACTACTTTCTCATTAATTTCAGAAACATTTGTGCCATAGCAATATCAAGCCCTGAAGATACAATAATGCTTTTAACAGGCTTTGTAATCATCTAAGTCATACAAATGCATTTGTTTTCTAAAGTTAAGGAGCTATATGATAGGGATTAAGACTAAGATTTCACAGAAGTTAACAGTAAGAGTTTGCTGAGTGGATATAACAAGGGAAAAGTGCTTGAGGTTAAAGGCAGACACATAAGCAAAGGCAAAGGTGAGAAACAACAATCCTTCTAAGACAACATTAAGTACAGCCAAGTAGCTCAGGTCTCTTAGGAAAGGGTGCATGTAGCCAGCACTCAAGATGATACCCAGGAATACTTGCCTCTTGGTATTCAAATGCGCAGGCCATTTCCCTTCCACACACTACCATGGTTGGTCTGTACAAGCAACAGCATAAGGTAGAAGCAACTGCAGATCACTCCTAAGAGTAGATGGCAGATGCGGCTTTTGCTTTGGATATACACTTAACACTGTTGAACCACTTGCTCCAGGAAACAAGATGTGATGTTCTGAGGACAGGCAGGTTAGGCCATGGAGAGGCCTGTGATACACGGAACACAGCCTCCAGGCAACAGTGTGAGGGAGCCTCAAAGAGCTGTGTCTGAAAGCAGGGCTGGCAACCCTAACAGGTTTTCTGAACCTGAGCCAGAATAGTCCAGGAAAGTTCCTCCTAGATTCTCGATCCTCAGAAACTGTTTATATAGATGACATTTTAAACTGCTAGCTTTGGGTAGTTATGCAGCGATAATTAACACACCTGTTGGTACTGAGCTGACACCACCATAACAACACAACACAACACAACACAACACAACACAAAAATGCAGTATCACAATGGTTTGGGGACCAAGTCATGGGCTTTCAGAATAGTCCATTAGTTTAGAAGCTGTTAACAAAGCCTCATAGTGTTTCACGGCAGGTGTGAGCAGATTAGTAATGCAGACATTACCAGTAGAAACCAGAAGGTTTATCAATCCCCTTTAGGAAAGGGCAGCAAAGTTTAATATCACAGTCATTCTCAGTTCTGTGAAAAGTGGAAACTTTCCCTAATAAACTGGATGACTGAACTAAGATTTTTCAACCAGAGTTTAAGTGCTGCTTGTTTGTTTCACTGTACATAGTATAAATCAAAGTAAATCAAGAGCTCCCAAGAGAAACCAGGACTTAACCGTTTGGAAAAACTGTAGTGTTTATAAATTATCAACACTACACGCATTCAGACACGCATTATGAGCTATGATCAAACACTGCCAGAAAAACATGGTCCAAAAACAAAGCTCAGGAAGTACTATAAATCTTTAAGACCTAAGAAAGATGAAAAATGGTGCTGCAGAATACTACCTCACTGGGCAAAAGACTTGCTAAAGAGACTGATGTGCTTCACAGATTATCTAAAAACAAAACAGGGCTTTGGGGGAAGCTTAAAAGTGCTATCTCAGCAGAAGCTCAGGAGACTATAAAGGGCTGATCCCCCCCCCAAGAAATTCATGCATGTGGTTTAATGAGCAGACCTCAAACAATTCACAGAAGACTCAAAGTTTTGAAAAGTATTATTGCAAAAACATTATTTATTTTATTGGAAAAAGACAGGAGGTAGTAGAAAATGGGAAGAGGAAACTGGCTGTATACAGAAGCATTTATCTGTAATTCCAGCAGTTTGGGAGGCTGAGGCAGGAAAACTGCAGCTTCAAGTTCAGCCTGGGCAATTTAGTGACTTACAGACCCTGTTTCAAATCAAAAAGGGTTGGCTGGGCTTGTAACTCAGTGTAAAGGCCCAAGGTTCAATCCCCAGTATTGAGTGGCGAGAAGGGAGGGTGGGGAGAAGGGAGCTCTTCAGAGGCCCCAAAATTGACAGGAAGTAAGCTAAGTACTTGGTTACAAACATACTTTACCTTTCATGAGAAAGGGTAAATCAGCAGGCAGAACGAAATTCCCAAAGAGCAAAGCTAAGTAAGAGCCACGGATGACCTAAAACTAGGAATCTGAAACTCAACCAAGAAACTTTTGATACTGCCTGACCTGATTTCAGAATTCCTGTGGAGTAGAAATACCCTTGCACCTGCCACCTGTCATCAACACTCCCCTTGAATACAAGTATTTTATCAGTCTGTATTGTGTTGTATATTAGGTGAACCTGACAACATTCTCTCTTCAGCTTCACTGAACAAGAGAAACTGTACATGTGAAAAGCTGAATTAAGGAACTATACCCAAGATGCTTCAAATGTAGCTGAACTTGATTTAGATGAGACTCTGGGCTTTGAGCTGATAATGTAGTGGGAAGAGATCTGGGAAGATTTTGGAGGAAGGTAAGAACAACCTGAATGTAGGAAAGATGTGAATCTTTAGGGGCCAGAACCTCCAATTAGTTTTCCCCTCCTTGTCCTCAACACTCAGACACCCCTTCCTCCCAGCCCAAATCATTCATGCTAGGTAAGCTGCCATGTTGTGAGGACACTGAACTAGCCAACAGAGAAGCCCATGAAGTGGTAGAGAACTTTCGTCAGGCTTGCTAACAACCATGTGTATGAACTTATGTGGATGAACTTGTAAGTGAATTCTCCAGACACGCTCCTTCATCATTCTAATTACACATGCTCAAATAATCCAAAGACCTAATTGTAAAATAAATTAGCAAGAAATATATATTACCTTAACTGGCAAGTGTCTACCCAAGAAGACAAAAATGAAGTCATCACAGATGCTCACACCTGCCAAAAATCATTGGCAATGTAACAGCTAAAAAACCAAACTCTACAGATGTGGACTTTTGATGACTCAAATACCACAAATGGCCACATATGGTATAATGCCTATAATCCCAGCACTCGGGAAGCTGAGGCAAAGGATTATTATGAGCTCAAGGTGAACCTGGGTTATGCAATGAGTCTGAGGCTAGCGCCTGAGTGACACAGCAAGACCCTGTCTCAAAAAAGCTAAATAAATAATAAGTAAATAAGTGAATTACATAAAATACCACAAATGGTGTTCATGCTGATGAAGTGCTATCTCCTACAAATGTTCTAGATGAAAAAGTGCCATTCTCCTTTATATCCTGGTTGTATTCCTAAGAAAGTTTACCAATAATGCAAAATGGAATTAGGCCCCAATCACAGATAACTCACATATGGGTCTTTTATCTCTTGGAATAGTCTATGGGATAGTCAAAAGTCAAACTGGGAATCCTTCCCCTTTTTGGGGGGTGGGTGGGGTATATTTTTGCATGATGGATTTAAATGGCTCTAGGCCCTCTCTCTTTAATTGCCAACTACACCCTCCAATCACTTTAATAATTAAAAGTGCCCTTCCAGAATGTCTCTAGGGTGGTAGAATATAGTACAGTGCCCCCTGAAAACCACTATAATGAAAGGAGAAGTTTCAGATAACAACCTTTAAAGATTCATTTTCTGAGCACCAAAAAAGTATTCAGGATAAAAATTCTTCATTATAAAATATTCATAAAACCACAGCAGAAATAATGGACAACGCTTAGAAGTTCAAAGGACTATCAGTTTCCACCCAGTAGAACTACTCTTCCTACAAACTATCACATCATCTCTAGCTTCACAATGGTCTTAATAGCTGAGAATATTTAGTCAAGAAAGCTACACTGTTTGCTCATTTTAGATTGCCCAGATAAATCCCATCACTTTTCCTTATCCATTCAAGAGAATCCAACATTGAAGATCACACTGGCCCTTATCATCAATCTCATCTGAACATCTAACATCTTCTGATCTGACCCTGCCATCCACTCTTCCTCACATTCTCTTTTTTTGAGAAGTCGTCTTGGTGTGCAGGGGTCAGGTGGGACTTGTACTCACTATATAGGCCAGGCTGTCCTTGACTTTGTGGCAATCCTTTTGCCTCAGCCTCCCGAGTGCTGGTAATTACAGGGCATGTGCCATCATGTCCAGCAACATTCTCAATTTTTTTCATTGTTGTTCAGAATAAATATCTAAGTATGTAACAATGTACTTAATCATCCTGCTCTAAGGAAAGCCTGGCACTGTTTCCCACACAGTATTCCCTATGTAGCTGTTTCCTTTCCCATATCCCACATACTTATATAGATGGGTTAAGTATTCATCACTCTTATTTCCCACTGCTAGTTGTACACTATTTCTTCTTGGTTGTGCTTTCAAAGACAACACGACATCAGATATGATGGCACACACCTGTAATACCAGCACTAGTATTGCAAGTTTAAGGCCAGCCTGGGCTACGTAGTGCGTTCAAGGCTACCAAGAGCTACCTAAGGAGACACTGTCTCAAAACAAAAATCAATCTTCTCAAGAAGCTCATATGATCACTTTATCTCCGAAGTTGTTCTGCTCAGTTATAGAGCTCACCATCTTCTCAAATGTCACATCTTCTGGTATCATTCTTAGCGACAATAGCTATACAGATAATCATTAATATCATGACCTGCAAATCCATACTGATATATTCATCTACTCCATTTCTGCCACCACTCCTGTGGTTATACTCTAGATCTTTCACCACCTCTGAAACCTAAGTTCAAGCACACAACTTTTTAATCTTCTTGCTTTAATTCACCTAATCACTCACTCCTACCGTAACAAATGATTCCAGTAATCCTTGTACAGTTTCCCACTATTCATCAGTTTCTATGTCCTCTTTCTCTTCCCTGTTTTTGAATCTACCTCACAAAACACTGCTGATTTCTTCACCCCTCTCTGCCTCCTTTGTACTTGCTGGGAAAACATCAACCCTTAAACCATACTATCTGTTTTGTGCTGGAAATCAAGTTGAATGCTTGATTTCCACTCAACTGCACAAATGAGCTGACCAAACTCAGTTGAAAATAACCACAAATATTGTGTCCTCAGAAAGTTCATCAGTCCTACTTCACTCTCTCATTAGATGATTATCTGTAATCTCGTAACAGTCACACATTTTTCTCATACAGCTTCATTTCTTAAAGAGAAGAAAAGTGCGCATCTCTCCTTAGCCAATCCCTACCAAAAACTGATCCAGGACAGGCAGAAAACAGCTCTGAGGAACAATGTTTGGGACTGAAGAGGGGACAGGATGATTTTACCCTTTTAAATAGACTCATTTTATTGTACTAGTTCTATTAACTTTTTAATTGTCTAACATTGTTACCCACCAATTCTACTACTTGGGTTATGTCTTCTTTTGTTGAGGTTTTTCTGTAGTTATTGGGTCGTATTTTTCTGCTTCTTTGTATGCCTTTTAATTCTGACCAGGTGCCAATCATTGAGTTTTATACTGTACAACCTTTTCAGTACTCCTTCAAATATTCTTAGTTTTTTTCTGAGACATCAGTTGCTAGTGTTTCGGGTTTGTCTGGGAAAGTCTAGAACTACTTTGGTCCTACTGCTAGGGCAATTCTGATGACTTGGCTTGACATCCTGTGTGTCACAGGCCTTTCTATTCTGGCCAGCAGGAACGCAAGCAACACTTAGAACTGCTCCTTCTCCACCCTCCCAGCTGCCTTCTCCTCAGACCTGGAGCTTCCCCACAGGCTCAGATCAACTGAAGGGGGCTCCTGGGATTCTTTCTGTGCAGCTCTGGTGTTCTGCCTGGAAGCCACTGTGGCCTCCCCAACTCTGAATTCTTCAACTCAAGGAGCTGCCGGGTTGCACTTGGACTCTTCCCTCCCTGTGGTGCAGTTAGGAAATTCCCAAGGTAGGGAACGGAAGGATCTGTAGCTTAGTTTCATCCCTCTTCCCTTTTTTTTCGTGTCTCTGCTTAAACTTTGCAACTGGTATATACATTTTTGATCTCACAGCCCTCGTTTCAGCTTCTGCACTATTTTTTCCCACTTGCTTCCACAGCAGTGCTATTCCAAAGGTAACTGTAACTCCTATATACCCCAACCCTTTCATTTTTTCTATTTCAACTCAAGATACCCAACCCTTACTCCAAAACAGGTCAATGGTGTATGTCTAATAAAATCAATCACTTTACGGTATTCTCTTCAGCAGACACAGTGAACAAATGTCCTTCTTCCCTGAGGCCCTTACATTCCTCACTTTCTCCCTACCTTTCACAGTTCCACCTTCACCTGAGCACCAAGGCAATTTTAAATAAAAATCTATCACCCTGTGCTGCTGGTTCTACCTTCAAAATGTATCTCAAAGTCACCCACTTCTCTTCATTCCTATTACTACCACCTTTCATGAAGTCCTATTAACTTTTATCTAACAGGATCCATTTCCTATCTGATAGAATGATCTTGAAAAAGGCCATGTTATTTCTACTTGCTGAAACTAATAGCTGACTTCAAAGCAATCCAGACTCCGGATGGTAGTTTGCAATGCTCTACCTGATCTGGATCCCTTGATTAACTGTGAGTTCCCCTAACACAATAACCAGTTTGCTCACCTTGCTCTAGTCATACTGGCCACCTCTGTTCTACCTCAGGTTATTAGCCTGGGATGTCTTTCATTCACATCATCCCAGCCTTGCTCATTTTTCCTATGTAAGTTTCAAATCACATGTTCCTGGACCACCCTCCCCCTAACTGAAATTATTTCTTGTTCTGCTGCCATACAAGAGTCATGTTACCCTTTTACTTTACTAGAGCTCTTTTTTTGTTCTTTGTATTCTTCTACGAAAATTCATCATTCAATCAAGGAAACAAACACTACTACATGTCAGGCACTATTTCAGGCACAGAAAACGTATCAGTAAACGAAACAGACGAAAATTTCTGCCCCCCTAGGAGCCCACAGTCTAGAATGTGAGGTCATGAAACCACCCCATTTGTTCACTGTTATATCCATAGAACTTAGAATAGTATCTGGCTCATAGCAATTAAGCAACAAATACTTGCTACAAAAGTGAATAAAAATAGATTTATCTGTATTTTTTCAGTCTTTGCACAATAAGCCTCCCACTCCAATATCTCTATTTGGTTATTACCTTAAATCCTAGATAGCCTGGCTTAGAACTTGTGCCTTCTGAGACTAAACCGGAACCTACTACTGCATCTACACACCTTGACTACCTTTACTTCTCTGTATGTTATCCTTATATAATATGCAAATGAAGTCACCAGTTCAAAATTTAATGACTGTTAGACAAACATTAGAAAACTTTGGAAACAGACATATATATTCATTATGGTAGGAAACTACCACTGGATTACTCCATCTTACAGCCATGAATACCTCTGTGAAAGCACACAGGTTCTCTTACGCAGCTCAGAGGCTGGATTAGGACTTACTCTAGTAACTCCCAGTTTTGCTTTTCTCAAATAATTACTCAAATTTCTCAAATAAATTTAAGACTGGTTTTTACAACTGTATCATACAGCTCTTCAAGGAGGGAGAGTACATTTACCACTTTTCTGATAGGCAATCCTAAGGGATGACATGAATGTTAACTCATTTTTCAGCACCAATAAAGAAGCCCTTATAAAACCTCAACTTGTCTTTACTAACGGTAAAATCATCTATGTATCACTTTTACATCTACAGTACTGCCTTACTTATCCCTCAAAACTACCTTAAAGGTAGATCAGAAAACTATTAACACTTGGAGAGACAAAAGTTCATTTTGTAAAAGGTACTTTTTGTCAAAGGAGATACAGTTGAACTTGGGACTCTAAATTACCAAATAACTCATCCCAATAAAGATTAGAACACTCAATCATCCACAAGACATTTTAAACCTTGCGTACCCATGCCCCTTGAGTCACTGGAAGATCAGATCTTATTTATTCAGCCAGTACCTTCTAATACTAAAGTAAATTCAATCAAAATGATTTACTTTAATAATCTTACAAAATTCAGCAAGTAGTCATAATGTATATTAAAAGCTGAATCAAACTTTTAAGATAATCCTTTATTCCATTTTTCAAAGAACTGATTTCATAAAAACTACAATATAGACAGTGTCACCTATTTATTAAGGTCAGTAAGTTTGTTTTTCTTCTGCCTGCAACAATGCACAGTGTATGAACCTGCTGGGTGTTCATGTTTACAATACTGTAATAGCTCAAAGTCACTGTAATTAAGATATTCCTACAAGTAACTCACTGAACGCAATTCTATCAAGTTGTTTAAATCATGGAATCCTCTTCTAATTTCCTCATAACTTGATTATTCTTACCAGGAAGTTATTATATAAACGTCACATTTTAATAGTCCAAGAGCATAACTGCTGGGCAGTTAAGTTTACCATTTTTACTAAATAAACACAGTAGAATGGAATGCAAAACTAAAATCTGTCCCCATTTAAAATAAAACATTAGGAGTGATTAGTATAATATTTAACCCTGCCCACTCAATGAGCCTTCAAGCACAACCTTTTCCCTTTGTTTACTCTGTATTTAGATGTAGTATTTATTAAGTCCTACTGATCAAAAGAAAATGTAACAGAAAAAAGTCTACTGATGATGTAGCACCCAGGATACACATTCAGATATATAAGCCCATCAGTTTTTACTGTTTTATAAGAAAGTGAAATACAAAGTAATCCAAAAATTTAAGCATCAAACTATATAATACAAAAGTTAACATTAATATTTAGGTGTCCAGACATTGAAGTTTTCAAGAGATCCATTTTATACAGTTCAGTCCTTGGTTCCTTCCTGGGTTGCCTATATCATTTAAAAGTTCAATTATTTTCCGTCAATTAACTCTTTTTAACAATGCCATAGAGAGACAAAACCAGTCTAGGACAGCACCTTAAACGTAAACTGTCCTGGTACATTACCAGTACTTTGAGGAACTGATACCAAGTATGAACCTTTTACCTAGAAAAACACATCACAGAACTTGACATGCAAGTTGTGGAAATTCACCACTTCCAGAATTATTTCCATATAATTCTCAGAAGCCATCTGAGACTTGTACTAAAATGTATCTTGAACAGGGTATAAAACAAATCATATTTTATTACTGCTATTCAACACTTTGATTGTATCTGGACAATCTGCTACCTAATACAAAAACTCCAAGTAATTTTTAATTACTTTCTAATCCAAGCTATAGTTTACTTAACTTTGCCTCCACTATAAATGAGATTTCATATATATATTTTCAGTGGACAGAAAGGAGAAACCAGGGATGATTTTTAGAGCTCCAAGTAAAAGGGTTAAAAACCATGATTTAAATTATTAAGAGATGAAAAAGAAAAAAAAAAGACTTGGTTTCTTTCAAAAAGTAAGAAATCACACTTTCAAGCTTATAGTTAGGTCAGTTTAAACTTATTTTTGTGAAAGTGAAAAATTAATTCGGGGGGCAGGGTCTCACTCTGTAGTTCAGGTTGGCCTCAAACTCAAATGGCAAGCCTCCTGTCTCAGCCTCCTGAAAGATGGCATTACAGGTATGCAACACACTGGGCTTAGATTTTTTTAAAAATTAAAAAAATACAGCACTTAACTATTTTTGATCATATTAACAATATGCACATATTTCCAATCTCCCCTCCCTTAAAAATAAAAAACCTGTTTATGAAGTACTTGGGCTTGACACCTTTGTATACTGGGCCAGCAGCAAAGGAGAGAAAAGGCAGGACTATGAAACTATTTTGTCTAGGTAGAACCCTATAATTAAGTTGCTTGGGGCTAGGGTAGCCAGACCACATCTCTAACAGTTTCAAACTAATGTCAGTGTGGAGTCACCATCTACTTCTTAAATATATGGAACAACCTATTTAAACTCTTCCTGGTTACAGAAGGTTAGATTTTCACTCCTTGTAAAAAGGACATATGCACTCTACACAACCCAATGCAAAGTTAAACTATGGTACCACCAAAACAAGTGGCTCCAACCTGCTAAATATATTAAACCAACTTTTAAAGATCTATCCTAAAGTGATGTTGCCACAAGAGAATTGTAACATAAAACTGACATTTAAAAAGCCAATTTTAAAAACCTGATTTCTTTAGTAATGTACCAACCCTTTCAATTAAATGTGAAGCTTTATCACAAATTAAAGATTATAAAGATAATAAAATTATAATCAAGTTTGAAATGAGAAAATGTTATAATAGGACATATGCCTCCCTCCCTTAAACATTAACGCCCAAAGAGATTTGTCTCATAAAGTTGTTACTCTATGATTTAAAAAAAATTTGTAATTCACTAAACCAAAACTTTCAACTACTATCTTTTAAGTTGCAATGTACTACATCCTATAAATTCAAACATTCAGTCTTTAACATTAATGACCCACTCAGTCGTTCAACTAATAATAGCCTAGCTATTTTCTAATCTTACTATAAAAAATATAAACTCTAAAATTAACATTTTCTATCTCCAAATTGGGATGGAAGATAAGGGCTTCTATTTAAGGTGGTTTCTTAAAAACTAGGAAGCATGGCTAATTAGGCCAATGTGTTCAGCTTTTATTCAAACTGGTTAAATCTGGGTACATTAACAATGTTCTCACAGCGTTATGTTTTTTTTTTTGGTGGCACGGAGGATCGAACTCATGAGTTCGAGGCAGGTGCTCATACCACTGAGCTAAATCCCCAGCCCAAGACAGGATTTTTATCCAGTTTACTACAGAAACGAAATTTAAATAATCATTAGGTATATTTCTCTTTCAATTCTGCAGATGTATTTTGGTCATGAAATGTTTTCTAAGTAAGATTGTGTATTAGAATTATCCTCACCTAAATCTGTTTCCATTCTTCACCACCAAAGTACCACAAAGCTAGGCAGTCCGTTCAGGTTCTAAGTTACTGGGGATCTAAGACGAGGCGTTATTAACCCAAGTTTTTTCTTTTTTTTTTAAAACTCTTAAGTACAAAATGCTTGAACAAATTATTAAAAAGTTGTCTTAAGTTTAGCGCAATTCTTACTGTTTAGTATACATTTTCGACACCGTTAACATCTTCCTGTCAATACTGGATTATACTTAGATGACCCACAACAGTATGAACCACAGGATTGTAGAGCAGCTTGTTTACCGAGCACTTTGCATTCTATTAAGCTCAGTATCTATTCTTCAGGTCTATGCTTTACTGACTATGCATAGTTTTGGTTGGCCGGAAAGTGAAAAATTCTAAGTAGATGACAGAAAATAGTCTGGGGAAACACACACACACACACACACACACACACACACACACACACACACACTTGTTCATCAAAAAAGGGACCCCCCATACTCGGATCTACTGACTGTCACGCACTATATATGTCAAAATTACTTCAGTGAACTGAAATTACCTGTAAAATTTAACATGCATGTAACAGGTTTATTGGTTGAACTCAGCTTTTATTCCAAGTTGTAGCTCTGCTGGGGACTTAGCTCGGTGGTGTAAGCGCCTGCCTGGCAAGCTCAAGGTCAAGAGTTCGATCCCTGGTACCAGAATAAATCAGGTTGTAGCTCTTTGGTACCAAAATAAATAATCAGGTTGTAGCTCTTTGGATGTCCAAAGTACTTAGGCAAGACAACGAAACCTCTGAAGTGTACTGTAGTGCTGTCTTTAATCAAAGATTTCCCCTTCTTTGGCGGCAAAACAGCTACAGATGAAATTTCCAGGGAACAGTAACACCCTAGCTTCAAAGCAGGATGCATAAATCTTATAAAGAGAAACAAAAATAAAACCCAAAGACAACATTCTGCAATGACAAGTACTTTAATTTTTAAAAACAAATCACTTAATGATAAACAAATGGCACCATTCTACTCTAATTAGATACATGTAAAAAGAGGCTGTTCTCGTAAGTAATGTGCTGAAATTCAGTTCTACACTAAACAATCTCTACTACACGCGCTTAGCTTATCTGTAAAGTGAGATTGAAGACTACTCTCAAAAGGAACATTCGACTGTCACAACTCTTTTACTTAGGTGAAAAAAACCCAAACAGTTTAAAAAGTTTTATTTTAAAAAAATTACAGAGCAGTTTCTACATTAAAAAAAAATTCTTACAGCACCAATGCAAGCATTACAGTACAATTTTCCACAACGAAACTGTAGTGCACCAGTCCAGGTGAAGCCTTGATTCCTTCAACTGCCAACACACTGCACGCCCCTGCTTAAATGGCTGTACCTGAAAACCAAGGCATGCGATTCCTTAGGGTTAGAAGTCATCAGGCTGCATGTCAAGGATCGGGGGGATCCAGAGCCAGTCCATTACTCGGGCGTCCGGACCCAACTTCCATGCAAGGCAGAGCCCCTGCAGCTACCAGGTGTCACCGGAAGAAGCCAGACACCGCACCACTAAGCACCCAGTGCGGACGTCTCCACGGCAGGCTTCCTACGAACAATTTCACTCTGCACCCGGGCTCCGCGATGACGTGAAGGGAGGACCCGCTTCCGTAATCTAAATCAGCCACATCTACTGGAATTTCCTTCGCCCCTGTGTTGGGCGACCCGAAGGCTGCGCCACCTCGGACTTTTCTAAAAGTAAAGGCGGGGTCTGGCCAGAGCCGCGGACTCCGAACCTGCAACACGTGCTCGAGAATCAAAGGCAGCCAAGTGCCCTAACAGCCGGGGCTGGACTGGAGGTGGGTGCCCGTCGGCCGGGCCTCGTCCCCCCGAGCGCGCCGCGCGGCAGCGCAGCGCCCCTCGCACCCCGCCGAGGCTCCACGTGGGGCCGCGCGGCGCCCGTCTCCGGCCCGCGGGGGAGCGGACGCCCGGCCCGTGCGCGGCGGCCGCGCTCTCGGCGACGGCGGCCGCGGTGGCCCTGGAGCGCCACCCAGCGGCGCGCGGGGCGGCCTGCAGGCGGGTCCACGCGGCGCCCGGCCCGCCGCATCCCCACCGCCACCCAGCCCGTCCCCTCTCCGGATGCACCAGGCCCAGCCCAAGAACTAACACCACAAAATGGCTGCCGGCGGCTCGGTCACGTGACCCCTTTGTGCCTTTCGGGCCGCCGAACTCCGCGGGACCCGCGCACCAGCGGCCGGGGCCGACTGGGGGCCTCCGAGGGGCCCCCCCGGGCCGCGGCGGCCGGGGGTCGAGGCCGGGGGGGGCGGAGGGGAGGCCCGGCCGGCGACCGGAGTCGGCGGCGAGGAGAAGATGGCGGCCATTTTGTGTGGGTCGCTGCTCGGCCGCCGCCGCGGGCAGCAGCGGGAGCGGGGCCGGGCGGCAGGTCGGACAGGGGAGTTAACACGTACCGACTCCTCTTCCTTCTCCATTCCGGTGGGCATCTGCGGCACGGCCCGGTTTATCGAGGCGTATTCGTGCAGGTCGGGCAGATCCTCACAGCGGAAAACCGGCAGCGGCTTCGAGGCGTCTAGCGCCCGCGCCCGAAACGACAGTTTACTCATCTCAGGCGCAGCAGATACCTCTCCGCTCTGGGGAAACGGCCCCGGCCAGCGGGATCATGGAGAACCGGGGGTTCGGTCCCCACTCGCCTGCCGCTGTCGGGGACTGGAGGGGCGGAGCACAGAACCCGCCGTCCGGGCACTAAGACCAGCCGGGAGGGTGGGAGGCTGTGCCGCTCCGCTCCTCGCTCGCTCGCTCTCTTCAATACGCCATGGCCAACATGGCGGACATTAAAACTCCACTGTGCGCTCTTCAGCCAACCCCAGCCATTCCCCACACTGCATCGCGCAGCGGCGCGGGCACGCGGGGGGGGGAGCGCGGGCTCGAGGCCGGCGCCGGCACGGAGCGCGCGTCCCGCCAACCCCCGGCGCCCGCCGCCTCGCGCCCCGCGCCGCTCGCCGCCCCCGCCCTCGCCCTCCGCCCCCGCCCCCGCGAGCCGGGGCGCTCGGACGCCTGGAGCCGCACGCCGGGCCGCCCCTGCCCCGCGCTCCCGCGCACTTTCTCACGCTCGCTCCGGGCGGGCGCCGTTTTCTGACGCGCGAAGGTGCCGGGCCAACTCTCCGCAGCCCGGCGGCTCTCCTCGCGGCAGCGCGGTGCGGAGCGGGGCGCCGGGAGCTCCGGGTCAGCGCCGCGGCTGGCGAGGGGCGCTGGGGGCGCAGCGACCCCGACCCCGACCCGGGCCGAGTGGGAGCGCGGTGCAGAGAGTCTGCGCGCAAATAAAACTGCGCGCAAACACGTATCGTGAAAAACGAAAAATGTGAAAGAAAAAATAAAAACCCAAACGAAATGAGGGACAAAATGCTACTCCGGGTAAACTTGGACCAGGCCTTATTTTTATGTCAGATGAAACTTGGGGTCCTAATAGGCGGCGCTTCAAATCACGGGTCAGTTTCCCACCTATTGGGTGCAATCTAAATACAGTATTTATAATCTCTTCAGTTATAAGGGTTGTTTTCCCCCTCAAGCCTGTATTTTATCTACTCATTTACTCCTTTATTGTAAGTGAAGCAAAAGGGGTAATTACCATTACACCGTAACGTTTGGGGAAAACATTTAAAGCTCAGTCTTGGAAATTCTGGACCTGTCCCCTAAGTCCACTTAGGGATTTTCGGTTGTACTGCCGGAGAATGCTGCTTTGACAGCCCTGGGTTCGCACTGACTCTTATCCTTTGCTTGAAAAACTTTATGCAGTTGCATCACATAAAATCCCGTAGAGCTCCCACCAGACCGAAAAAGAAAAAAAGAAAAGCTGAATTAGAAGAGATTTAGATGGATGTGGGACATCCTATCAGATGGTTTATATTGTACATGAAAATGGGTATTCCTCTTGTGGAAATTTTACAGATTGGAAAGATTGCTGGGGTGGGTTTAATGTTTGACAGCAAAATCTTAACTGTTCCAGATAGAAGTATTTTTGTAAGTCTGCTTTTCTCCCTGGAGGCTCTTAAATAACGATTCTTAAGTATGGGATTTGCTATGAACTGTTATTAGCTTAGGGCATGTAGGCAAAGAGCTTTCTAGGCTAGACTTTATGTACCATTAATCTTTACCTTTGTTTCTATTGGAACATACTCGAAAATTCTAGCACATTTTGCTATGCTCTACCAGGTGAAGAGAAGATAAGGAGAACCTGGACTTTGGTTCTCCAAAATTATCCTAAAATGCCAATATTGATAGCTCAGCTCTGTGAGACAGATTCACATACCTTTCCTTCACACAAGCCACGCATTTATGCATTCTGTGAACAAACCTTGCTTGAGCCCCCACTGCCTTCTACCTATGCTGCTGATTATTTGGCACCCACGGGGCTCCTATTACAGGAGCTCACACAGGGACTAGGACCTGCGAATTCCAAATGTCACACAGTGCGACAGTATAGGCAGGAGTGGCACCAGACCCAGGGCAGTGGCTCCAATAAAGTATTCAGGGAAACCGTTTTAGAGAATGAGATACCTCAGTAAATTATGTAGGGTAAGTATGGGTTAACTTTGCAAAACATGGAGAGATGAAAGGTACCTTAGCGGGTGCAAAGACAGGCATGAAAAACCACATCACATTTTGGGAACCTGGATGCTACTGTGGAATATGACACCTACTTAGCCAGGTTTAACAGTTCTGAAAACACTGGCCTGCACTTTGCTGTCACAGTCTTCTCTAGCCTACAATATTAGATTCCTGAAAATCCTAGTAGAAAAATGAGGAACTTAAGGCAATTTAGGAGCAAATAAGAGTTTTAAGTCATGAGTGACCCAAAAAGAATTTTTAAAAACCTTATAACAGCCTACAGATAACTGTTTCCACACCTTGCAAGTCATAATGAGTATTGCACAATCAAATTCTTTGTTCTCCAGAAATTCTAAAATCACCCTATATAGCAAATTGAGAGACATGCTTATAAAAACACCACGATTCTCTACAGATTTATGCCTGCTCAAAAATATCTTTTTCCTCATTAGCTCTATAGTCAGCTCCATGACGCCTTGGATTTTCAACTTGCAGTTCCCTCTGGATTCTCAAGGACCCAAAGGCCAAAGTCCCAAGCCCCTACTACATTCAGTTCCAGTCTCTTCAAGGTAAGGGACAGGAGTACACCAAATAAAATTCAGATTTAATTTTCCTTTGCTTCCTTATTATAAACCAAAGATTTTTTTTAAATAAATGGCTAGTCCTCTGCTGAATTTAACTTTGCTTTCTATTCCCAACTTCTAAAGATCCCCAACAAAAAAGTGATTTGAAATTCTCAGGTTTGCAAAAAATGTATACAACAGATAATACTAAATTTTACCTCAAAGGGGAAGGGGCTTGGAATATTTAAAATAGCTTCAGTTCACATCACAAATTAACTTGGCAATAATGTACTATCATTGTAGGGGATACAAACAGAATCCCATTAAGATGGGTAGCCAGTTTAACGTTGTGGTTTAAATCTAAACTATCCCCCAAAACTCTCATGTGTTCAGAGCTTTAGAGAAGTGAGTTAAGCTGGGGATTTAGCTCAGCGGTACAAGTGCCTGCTTAGCAAGGGTGAGTTCATGAGTTCAATCCCCAGTACCAATAAAAAAAAAAAAGAGAGAGAAAAGTGACTGGATGGATCATGGTGGTTCTAGTTTCACTAGTGGGTTAATCCACTGATAAGATCATTACTGGGAGGTGGCAGAAACAGGAAGTGGGGCCTAAGTGAAGAGAGTAGATCATGGCAGTGTGACCTCTGGGTACTGTGTTTGATTCCCAGCCCTTTCCTGTCTGCTTTTTACTCTGCTTCGCTACAGTGAGATGGACACATTTCCTGTACCACTCCGTCTGCCATGATGTTTCTGCCCCGTGACAGCCCTAAAAGCAATGCTGCCAGCTAACCATGGACGGAAACCTCTGACACCATGAAGGAAAATAAAACCTTCATCCCCTGAGTTGGTTCTGTATCAGGCATTTCATCATATCAAGAGAAAACTGACTGACACACCAGCAGTCATGCAATACGGTGCCGTGGCGGTTCAGGAAAGAGAGTCGTCAGTTCCAGCTGGGATGATCAGACCACGTGAAGGTAGCGGCCTGAGATTTGGTTCTGAAAGATGACAGAGATTCCAGCCAATACCAAGAACGAATGGCAGAAGAAAAGGGGTCCGAGGGAGATGACAGGCAGACAAACATGAGGAGGAAGGAACGAGCAGGCAGGATGGGGAGGGCTGAGTTAGCAGGGGACGCCAACAACAAGCCAGGTACAAAACCAAACTGGTGAGACTCGAGTGGATGGAGAAGGAGTAGAAAAAGAGACAGCAGCTTTGACAGCAATAACACTCTCCAACAGTGCCTACACCGCTGCCTCCATTCCATGTCCTGCCTTCCCGAAGCCATGTATTTACTCCAATTGCTCTTTATTTTGCCCCTTATGAAAGCTACATTCTGTTTTTGGTAAGGTAGTCAAGGCCTCCTATCAATTTGCCTCTGTCCAACACCGTTTTTCATTACTGCTTAAATGAGTTCTTAATTCTAGCTGCTAAGTCTCATCAACACCATCAGAAATCCGCATTCTTTCCTGCTTCATTCATTCAGTCTTCGCTAACCAGTTCCAGCTTATATCCATTTCTATTTACTGAAATCCTACTCACAGTAGAAATGTTCTGAAGATTAAATAAAACAATCTGTGAGAAGTATTTAGAATAGTCCCTGACTCACAAAGAGCAGTCAACAGATACAAACTATTATTGTTAGCCTTCAAAATCCAACTCAAACATCTCCTCTATGACACACTGGCTGATCTCTCTGCGCTCTAACTTCCTAATGCAAATATGAATGAGCAGTTAGATGAACTCAAAATAATCCTCGTTGGTTTGTTTTTGAGACAGGGTCTTGCTACATAGTTGAGGCTGTCCTCGAACTCACCGTGTAGCCCGGACTCATGAGGCCCCTCAAACCCATGGGGATCTTCTTGCTTTAGCCTCCCGAGTGCTGGGATTACAGCTATGCACCACCATGCACAGCAAAGTAATTCTTAAACCTACATAAATCTTTCTCATCTCTGAAGTTCAGTTACACTTTTAATCAGTAAGCATAACATCTGTAGAACACTGAACTGTTTGCCAGGTGATCCACAAGTACTTGGCATTATCTTACTTTTTTTCATGACAGCCCTATAGTGTGTGTCCCTTTGGGTTTAGAGAGGTCATGTGACCTGCCTATGGTCACAAAGCATGTGAGAGACAATAATAAAAGTATAATGTTTGCTATTTGATTCCAGAGGAGAGCCTCGGAAATGGACTAAAGTTAAGTGGATAGAGAAAAATTAAAAGGAGAAAGGAGAGAGATTTCAAGAGGCTTAGTAAAACAAAACAAAACAAAAACAAAAAAACAAAAACAAAAAACGTGAAGAGACCTAGAGAGACAGATAAAGAGGTTGTCATCTAGGTCAAGGTTTGTGTTGTGTTTAAAGTAAGAGAGATGTGAACACCTTTGTATTAAATAATCCTCTGAGCCAGGGAGAGGGGCAGCGTAAGAATAGATAATAATGTAGAGTTCAATTCTGTTTAACCAGACAAGATTACAAATCGTAATGTTGGTTTTGGTAACAGATTCCAGATTCCTCATTCCTTTAAGCATTCAACAAATATCTTCAGAGAAAGGAAAAGTAAGAAATAGTAGTAAGACATGGTACCTATAACCTCACCGAGTGAGATGCTGTATTTAACTGAGAAAACATGAAATTAATATCATTAAAATCTGTGAAGCCATAATGATCTCAACATTAAAAAATGATAGTCCTGCCAGGTGTGGTGGCACATGCCTGGAATCCCCCCAGCACTTGGGAGGCTGAGGCAGGAGGACTGCTGTGAGTTCAAGGCCATCCTAGGCTACAAAATGAGTTTAAGGCCAACCTGAACTACATAGCAAGACCCTGTCTCAAAAAAGACAGAAAAAATAAAGTCCTATAAATCAAAAATGTCATGCAGAGTACTCATATGAATACATGTTTCACTAGAAGTAATCATTTTTCTTATCATTCTGCTTTTCATTTTCATAATAAGCTATATAAAGAAATGACAGTAATTCTTCCAACATGACATTTAGGAAAATACAAACTGGAAGCCCCTTATGATACTTTTTTTTGATCTAGAAAATGTTGAAAAGACTACAATTTGAGCCCAATATATTTAATAGGGTGTTACAGGGATTGTTTCTGCACTACTGATTTCTCTACAGTAATTTATACATGGAATTCTATACATAACATGTCGGAACTATGTTTAAAATACAATCATTCAGAATATATGAAGAAACAGTCTGATTTAAGAGAATAGTGAGCAAATTATCAATCCTAGCAAACATAGTAGGATGGACTCAGAACCGTTTCAGTTCCTCTCTAATATAAGCTTTAACAAAACATTAAGAAAAAGAAAAACAGATTATTCAAACAAACAGAACTATCCAAGAATGAACTACAAGCTTTAAAAATCCACAAAATGGTTTCAGCAACACTGAGATAAAAAGAAAAAGATAACACACAGTACATCTTATTTTGTAATGTAAATCTTAGTCATAAAAAATCTACTTTAAGCACAGCAAAATTTTTCAAAATTTATAATAACCTCAGACGCCCCAAAAGAGTGACCAAGTTTGACCATTTTTGAGACTTGCTTCCTTTAATTCCTAAAAATCATCTGATCATTTTCATTTATGCAGGCAAGCAGTTGCAAACTTTATGACAACATTTTAATGGAGGACACTACCAGTTGGAGAAGTGGTGCATAAATACAAAAAAAAATTGGAACTTGAATTTGAACAGTGACAACTTCATATTTAATAGAAAAACTATATAGTAGTTTCCTGCACATTATACATCCCAATGGTAAGTTTTTCAGAAGAATAAAAGTTCATCTTAGAAAAACAAGGAAAATTTAAGAATTAAACTGTATTTTTAAAATATTTGGTTGTATTTAATCTAGCTAAAATTCTGTTAAATGACTGTTAACCCATGAAGCCCACTGACTGGCACCTTATTGACAAGACTATTGTTTTTAAAGCCCAGGTGCTAGTGCCGTCTTCTAAGGGGCAGAAGGATAAAAATGTGCGAGACAGACGGAGAGACAGAGAGACAGACACAGAGAGACACCCAATAACCTGTAGGTGTCTTACCATCCTGAATAGATAGAATTTAGTACTTGAGCTTTCGTTTTACTAATTACCATATACACAAATCAATATGGTCTAAAAGGCTGAAGAGACAAATTTAAAAGAACAAGAGAAACAGCTGTTAATAAGAGGGGAACTTACGTTGGAAGGTTTGAGTCTGACTGATTTGTGGGTGTCTGGCAAAGGAAGCCTGCTGGGCAGGAGGGCACTGAAGAGAAAGGGACAGTAATGAATAGCTACTGCTTCTCTGAGCTGAGGAAGGAAATTATTTCTAGTGTCTTCTGACACTCCCAGACCCAAAATTATCTTTCTGATCATCAAGTAAGTTAACGTTAGTGAAACAGTGTTTCTTTTCATCAACACTTTGAGGAGCATGGTGCCAACTGCTTAGCTAATAAATACCCGGAATCCAGTTCCTCCTTCCTTCCAGAGGAGGGAAGAGAAAGTGATGATTTCAGACCCAGGGAGTGAAATTATAGGTGTGACAAACGAGTCAGGGAGTGAGAGGAGAAGGGCATGGAGAACGGAGCCCTGGGGGAAGACCAAGAGCCAGGAGCTGGGGAGGGAGAGGCCGGAGGCAGGAGGTGAGGGCGGCAGTGCCAGGAGATCGACGAGAAGACCAGAGTCCAAGGGGTGGCGAGATCCCTGGAGGTCCCAAGCAAGCCTGATTGCCGAGGGACACTTCCAGCAGGGATGCCAGGGTGGGCAGAGGGAGAACTGCCACCATCATCAGCTTCGAGGTACCCCAGCCATGTTAATTACCATTTTTCCAGCAGGCCAAAGCCAGCTAAAATTCTGAAGCGATTTCCAGCACCCTCCTACAATAATTTTGTAGGTCCTTGATCAGAAGAGCAAGACCACCATGAGACTAAGAATCAGTAGCGATGGCTCCCCTCAGGAGACTTCCCACAGGGGAGAGAATCCAGTCCACTAAGTCGCCAAAAGATAGAAGAAACAAAACCAATCCTGTGAGTTCCAAGGCTCAGAAGCTAGCATGGCAAGAACTGCCTGCCTGGACTACACGAATTACTGACAAATGTGCAAGCCACGCCAGATCTTAAGATTTCTTCTGAATTAAGTTTCCCAGACATGAGGTTCATTGGCCAAATTCCAAGATCAGTATATGGTGGTAGCCATATGCTTGGATTTAATAATACATTTTGGTTTTAATTGATGGATTCATAAGTTGACATTTTTTTGTGTTTGCAATTCTGCCAGTCTTCTGGCTTTGTTGGCTCATTTTTGCTTTTTCATTTGCCTGCTTTATATGCTAGGAGAATACCAGACACCCTATTTTGTGACCTTTACTTCTCAATAGGATTTGGGAATGTCCCTATTTCATTAAATATTTATCTAAGAATACTTTTGATACGGTATTTAGTGCACACTTATTTTATTATAAAGAAAACATAATCCTAATAGAACGTTTAAAATTTAAAAGTAATTTTAAATTTCACAGTTTATGGCACAAAACAAATGTCAGCTATTCTTCACATAATAATGGTGCCAAGTGTACACAAACGAAGTTGACCATTTCCTCACCCATCTGACTAGCTGCCAAATACTTGGATCTTAAATAGCAACATCTTTCCTAGCTATTTGTTTATCATTTTCCAAAAGCAAATTCCATAAAACACTAATTCCAAATGTTCTCAGATGACAATTCCATAGAGAGAGTCACACCAAACACACAGAGCAGGAGCGTGCAGACTCAGAGGCGGAGTGTCGCCTCTCACCCATGCGCACAGCATCGGGTTCGCTCCCCGGAACCGCAAAAATTAATAAAGACGCAAGTAATACGGGAAATACTGCACCTTACATCTTCCTCTTTAAGACAGGGGTAGGCTCGTAATGGACATACTTGGGAAAAAACCCCATTTACTGATGGTTAGCACTGTATTTTTTAAATTCAGCTGAGCATGGAGCCCCTTTCTATCCATCACCATTACCTTTGATTCTCAGTTTGGGAAAACCTAGTCAAACTAATTCAAGGAAATAACATTTTTTTCTAGTCAACTCTTTAATTACTTAAGCCTGACATGAAAACTTGAAAAAAGCTTAAATTTCTTTTAAAAGTAGTATGTTTATTACCATTAAGATTTTTACCCTGCTTTTAAAAAAATGTGAAATAAGATAAAACTGAAGAGAATCCTGAGGGACAATATATTTGGTATTTCATGCCACCATAGTTCATTCCAAAAATTTCTGTACAGAAAAGAACATGGTGAGTCTGACTCAAATATTCTTACTCCGATTTAAGTTCTGAGAACTGCAGGGTCCCCATCCATAACACAAGAATCACAGCAGAATTCATCAGCTAGGCTTCTCCAGGGGCTCAATGAAATAATTAATGCAAAGAGCACAACATGGACCTGACCCACAAGTCGTGCTCACTAAACACAAGCATATCTGTACCCCTGAATGATCATTTTATTTTTCTGATTTGTTTTTCTTGTGCTGAGGATGGAATCAGGGCCGCGCTGATGCTAGGCAAATGCTCTACCACCCACCCACCGTCCCAGCCCTGAGCTTTAACTCCTTTTATGTGCAGGATAAAACAGTTTGTAAAGGCTGCAAAACAACTAAGGAAGCCAGGGTGTAATCCCAGCACTCAGGAGGCTGAGGCAGAAGGACGGTCACCTGAGTCCAAGGCTGGCTGCATAGTGAATTCAAGGGCAGCCTGGAATACGTGGCAAGACCCTGTCACCAAACAAAAACAAGCAAGCGAAAAACTCCTAAGGACACAAACAAATCCTCAAATGAAACCAAAGACCTACAAGATATTTTATAACACTAATTTACCAAAATGTACCCATCTTCTAGAATGGTTCTATTGTTTTCATTTCATAGTTCTGCACCATCATGTGTTATGCGTTCAGCTCTG
Organism: Dolichotis patagonum; assembly: GCA_004027295.1. Taxonomy (NCBI): domain Eukaryota; kingdom Metazoa; phylum Chordata; class Mammalia; order Rodentia; family Caviidae; genus Dolichotis; species Dolichotis patagonum. The sequence goes on from PVJX010002743.1 coordinate 107,930, forward strand.
TGCCTCCTGTCACGCCCCTGCCAAAGGAGTCACCGTCAACCAAATGGCTGCCCGGTGACAGCCTGCTGTCCCAATCTGGTCAGACAGCTCCTGCAGGCCTCTCCGCACAGGTGGCTATTGTTGGCCCCAGGGGGAGTGCTCTGAATAAAAACAGTCACAGCACAGGCACGCTGGGAGGATACTGGCTGTGGAAGGATCTGGATCCTAATCCACTGTCAACCACAGGGTAGGATCCTAGAGGAGTGACTTAACTTCTGGGCCTCAAGTACATCACACGCATTGTCTAAAGAATACCTGGGGACAGGAAAGGTCACCTATTGCCCCAAACACCACCCTGAAACATAAAATGTACGACCTGTTCAACTCACGCAGTTAACACAGAAGATCCGATTGCTAGACCATGGCTCGCTACTCATTTCCTAACTTAGGACACCTTTAAAACAAGACTGATTCAGCCTCTTTTTTTTTCCCATTACTGGGGAATTGAAACTCAGGGCCTTCCTAGTATGCTGCACTCCAGCCCTCTTAAAAATTTCTCCTTTTCAGACGTCTTGCTGAATCATTATGTTGCCCACTGTGGGCTAAAACTCAGTCTTCCTGCCTCAGCCTCCCAGTGTGCTGGGATTACAGACATGTGCCACCACACTCAGCTTCATTTTCTAGTAGTTTTTGTTTTCGTCACACCTCCTAACTTATTTTGTCATATTTCTTCAATGCGCTTCTGAAATGTCTAGTCCAATATGAAGTTTAGGAAATCTATGATAAATATGTCTTTATTTTGTGATAAACTCGCCAGTATTATCATTTCTACTAATAAGATTTTTATGAAAAATTGAAGTCTCTTTCTTATCACCCAATCTAGAACAGAAAAAAAAATTTTTTAAAGTTTTCTTCCTGAATTTGTTCACTAATCCCCTTTCTTTTTTCTTTTTTCTTTTTTTTTTTTTTTTTTTTTTTTTTTTTTTTTTTTTTTTTTTGAGGCAGTTTGACTATGAAACATAGGCCTGTAACTGCGGTGATCCTACCTCAGCCTCTTAAGTGCTGGAATTACAGGCATGTGCCACCACACTCGGTTAATTTTCCCTATTTTTAAAGCAGTAGAAAGGTTGCTAGCAAATAACATGTAGGTGTCCTGAGAAATTCCATTGCTAAAACATACAATGTACTGTAGTTGTTTAAAATTCTGCCTTTAGAATCAGATATGATTTGGGTAAGAATTTCAACTCTTCTAACACTGCAAATTCGAGTAAAAGACTCAACTTCTATAAGCTGTAGCTTTCTCCTGTGAAACACACATATAATGCGTCCTCCAAACATTTGTTTGCAGAGGAAATAATCTATGTAACCACATTTACTGCGCTCTCTGAGCTGGAGGCTTTCTATGTATTATTTGATCCCTATAAAATCTTCTAAGAGACTGAAGTGCCTGTCATTACAGTAAGATTTCAGTATTAGTTAGCAGTAGTAGTAGTAGTTCACAAAGAGCTGAGCATGTTTCTTAGACTGAGTACTTTTGAGTGTAACTACTAGAAAGTCAGCTGCCCCTGCGAGGACGTTGCCAGGTTCTAGTCACTCCCTTCATGTGAACGTAACTGCAGCCCTGGGTGTGCACTGGCTGTTCAGTCCTCCTTCCCCTGGAAAAAAACAAAACCCTCAAACCAAGACCTTACAAATACAAAGAATAAAACAACACCTCCACTTGCTGGGTACTGAACCCAGGGCCCAGTGCTATGCAACTGTTCTGCCACTGGCAAAAGTGCTCCTTCTTGAATACTTTTTCAAACCTCATCCTTTCTCCTCCCAGTCTCAAAAATACTAGTACACACACACACACACACACACATCCCTATCCACACACACACTTCTTTACATCAAGCTTTGGGGGCCACTAGGGTATAGCTTTCCTGTATCTATTTCCCCACCTTCTGTCTTAACAGAATTTTCTTTCCCTTTGTCTTCTTGAGATGTTCCAATATCTGTGTTTTTTTTCAAATAATTAGATTTCTGCTTTTCTGCTTGAAAAGCAATGGCTTTTTGGTATTAATTTTGAATTAGACTCTATATTATCGTCTTTCTTAAAATTTTTTCTTAATTCTCAGTGTGGATAAAAGACAAAGAAATTTAAGTGTAAAGAAAAGTATTTAATTTTATAATTAGTGTTTCCTCTTCAGGTTGGTTTTAAAGACTATTTTTAAGAAGCAAAAAAAATTGGGGGGGGTACTAGAAGTCGAACTAAGGGCCTCACGCACCGGCCAAGTAAAAGATTTTCTAAGCCATGTGAGAATCTTGTAATTGAGTTATCACTAAGTTAAGAATTGATCCATCCTGGGCTACCTTATCTATGTTTATTTATGAGCATCTTATTTTGAAAAACCTATGTTTCACTTCTGGCCCTGCATCAGCTAACTGTATGATCTTCATCTTAAACTTTCTGAGCCCGCCTTTTCTAATTCTGAAGAAAAGGACTAAGACTCAACAGTGTGCCCCAACTCTTTCAACTCTCCAATTTCATGTTTGTCTCCAATTTCCTACAGTTGATAGGAAAAAATGGGAATACAAAAAGATTTATTTATTTATTTTTTGTTTTTAGTAGCAGGAATTTTAATCCGGAGAGCACTAAGCTATATCCTCAGCCCTTTTTTAAATTTAGTTTTTTGTTTTTGTTTTTGTTTTCCTTTTTTGAGACAGGGTCTTGCTATATTGCCCTTGCTGGCCTGGAACTTAGATCTTCATGCCTCACCTCCACGAGTAGCTGGTATTATAGGCATGTGCCTTTAACAGCCACCTGAAGTCCTTTATTGTAAAAATTTAAGAAAAGATCATTTATTCTGAGATATTGATTTCTAAAGAAATTATGCCTCTACTATTTTTTGATGGTAGAGTACGTTTATATAACATAGCAACACTTGGGCGGAGTCTTAAGAGCAGACAAAGGCCTGAGAGTTTTGCCAGGGAGAGTAAGGTCAACACTGCCCCAAAGTCTATCAGTAATTAGTAACACTTGACACTTACACAAGGGCTGGTTTGGTTTGGTTTAGGTGCTGGAGATGGAACCCAAGGGTCTCGGCATAGCTAAAACCTACCATTAAGCTACACTCCTTCCTGTGCCCCCTAAAAGGTTTTTACAGAATGGTTAGTAAGTAGCTTTGCCCTAGGTGGGGGCAAGTGTGATTTTAAGGCATCCAGACAACCTGCAAATATATCATTAAAAGTGTAAAATAAAGATTCACAATCCTATGAAAAGATGAAAATTTCAAAATAAAGGCTGAAGCCAAAAGGATCAAAATAACTGTCTAGAAATAAACAAGCTGCAAATAGTAGATATTCTCCCTGGATAAGTGCCGGGAATGTCTACGTAATACATTTACTAAGTAATTAACACAATATTATTTGGTAAGCACTCAGAAAAATACCAGACAACAATGATAATCATACTTTAACCAGTTCAGCATTTCAAGACATGTAATGAACAGAGGAAGTCTGTTTAAAAACTGACGTCAAAAGGCTTGATTATGTTTTATATACTTTAATAAAGTTTTCCTAATCTTGCATTGCTTATTGGGCCCCACCTCTGTGTAATCACTCTTATGAATCATAGGAGATACAAAATAAAAGATGTTTTTGCCCTTAATGAACATATTAGTTTCTGTAAAAATATATACATATACCCTGTTTTTACACCCTGATTTGAAGTTTAGTATCTTTGTACTCCCACAATTGAAAAGTTACTTATTGAAATAAAATATATTGATAATGTCTCATAAATCTGCAAGCTAATTTACTTTCATCTCTTTTCATGACATTGATGAAAACTGGCTCAATTTTATGTTAACTAGCATAAGCCTAAAACTCACCACTGCAGATTTTCTGGAGAAAATTGGAAATCAGTGTTTAATAAGCCCGGAGTAGTCATCTATCAATTTATTTGCCCATACAAAGTGACAAGTATGAAGTGTATCAATATACATCAAAGTAAGCCTCTCTGATAAGGTGAAATATGGGACAGAAAGAAGCACGCAAAGGACAGTCCACAGTGACCACAACCTCCAAAATACGTATAATGGTCATGCAGCAAATCATGAAGGAAAAAAGAGAAGGCTTTTCCCTGAACGTGCAGTGTAGGAAGCAGTATGGGGTCAACTTAAGAAGGAGAGAGAGGGTGACAAAGAAAGAGAAAGAGAGGGTTTAGGATTTCAAGTGCGATGGGATTAACACCTTGCAATGGCAAATTCCACAGCTTAAAAAAAAAAGCTGCATGGAAACCTCCAATTTTCCACTTGGAATATCACTAACCATTCAACCCTAGGAAAAGGTGGAGGTACATTTCACCAGAAAAAAAATTTTTTTTATTAAATTTAGTATAATTCTGAATTAGAAATCACAAAGATTGAATGTCCAATGACTTCACCATAGCCTCCCCCCCATTTAAAAATCTGTCTGGTGTGTAAAATAGTGTACAGTAAACTTTTAATTTATTACTTAACCACACTTTTATTTGCAAGTCTTCTTTCTCATTAGTAGTTCCTCTAGCACAGTGCAGCTCAGTAGGTGTGTTAGCGCACCAGGGCTGGGCGTGGTGGCACCCAAAACTCACACCCTCTGCGAGACTGAGGCAGGACAGTGAATGCAAGTCCAGCCTAGACAACTTCAAGAGACCGTGTCTCAGAACAAACTTTTTAGAGGGGGTTAAGGATGCGGCGCGGCGCTCCCTGGGCTCAGTTCCCAGTAAGTACTGCAGAAAAGGGGGTTGGGAGAAACGAAATCTTAGAATCGTATAGAGGTGAGTTTTCCAATTAAAATTTGCGTATTTGTGTCTTGAGCTCCTCCTCATCTGAGATTAGACAATACATGGACAACTATTTCTACACAAGCAGCTAAGCAGCTTGGCCTCTATCCTAACACAGAGCAGCTGTGTTAGGACCCTCCTTTTCTCCGTTCCTTTCTCTTTCTTTTTGGGAAAAGAATATCGCTGTTCATAGGTCATGTTCTCAGTGTGATCTCGTAATGGTGGAGAAATGTTACAGAGGCAAACCTTCAGTCTTTCAGCCTTTTGGTGCCTCCTGCTGCCCCCTGCTGCCCGGAGTAGGCTTAGTGATCGCTGTCCACGACTTTCAACCTTTCCACCTCTCTTTATTCCACCTACATTGTCAGCCGGAAGGCCGGATCAGGGGATCCAGCTGTGTTCCAACCCAGTCCTGTACTCACGAAGAAACCTCAACAATCTAGGAAGGCAAACCGAAACATTCACGTTGGAAGCAACGCCCAACATTGTTTGGGAGGGCATAATTGTTCCCTTAACAAGTAGGCATATTTTAACGCTGAAAGACTTAGAATGCACAGTAGGAAGCACGGCAAGTTTTTGTAAATGTAATTGTACCTACTTAAGAACACTTGACCCACTAGAGCAAAAGATCAACTTACCCTGCTTGGAAGTAGAATTCCTACGTGTGTTGTTTTGAAATAGCAAAGAGAATTTAAGAATCACTATATGTAGAAGTTAAATGTCTTACACAGATAAGATGTTTCTTAAGATCTTGAAAAAATTTCCTAAGAACTAAAGATGGAATTACATCTAGAAAATCTGTAAATTCACTATAAGAAGTTGGGAGGTGTTCAATTAAGTAATGCTATCAATGAGACTACGTATTATTTAAAAGATCATGATGTCTAACATTTTATTTTTTATCCCACGCTTACCAGGTAGGTGCTGTACTGCTGAGCCATATCCCCAGCCCAAAGTCTAAAATTTTAAAGATTTATATATATGATAAGATTTGGAAACTAGCTTTAAAAACCTACAGAACTACCTTTGAATATGTAAGTTTAACTCACTTTATAATTTTTAAAACGCATATAACTTCAGGGTAGATCCTCCCTACACAAACTCATTCTTAAGGGATAAGTAAGTAGCTTGCAAAGAAAGAGAAGTTACAGATTTAAATTGGAAAACTTTAGCTGCGTTTCCTCCAGCTAAGGTTTGTGGTTTGTAGGCAGGTGGCCTATGCTGCATTCGGCAGAACTGGACGGATGGTCCCATTACTCTTTGCTTAGGTTTGGCCCTCCCTTCCTTCTTAGGAATGGACCGGTCCTTTTGAAAGGTGAAGATGTGAAGCAGCAGCACCAGGACACTGGAACCTTCTCCCCACACTCCTGGTTCAAGGGCCTGCTTCAACAGCCATTAGCCCATCTGTGTGACTTAGCAATTCTTCACCTCAGCTCCACACCTATGGGGGGGGCCATGAGCAGGCATTTTGGTTTTTACATTTCTGGGTGACTTTAGGTAAAGACAGCGCTGTGGCTGTCTGGAAGCCTTGTTCCAATCCCCAGCACCATAAGGATACACTCACACAGACCCACCAGTGCAGGAGCAGAAGTCTGTCAGGATTTCAGGGGTCACAGGACACTCCAGATGAGGGCTGCGCTGTGGAAATGGTTCACGGAATGTTCCGTGGGAGCCACGAGCCACGTGGAGCCACGGGCCACTTGAAATGTAGAGTGCGACTGAGAAAGTGAACTTTGCGTTTTAGAGGAATTCTGACCTAAATATGAAAGTGGAAATACGCATAGCTGCAAGTGGCAAGTGACTACTGCAATGGAGCAACACATTTCTGGAGCTTTAGGCCATCTGAAATTACCTGAGTCTGTTAGGAAATAAGTGCAGAATGATTCCTATGCTAGCTCACCACCGCACACTTCCTACCTGGCCCTCTTTGGAGTTCTGCAAACCATGCCTGGAATCCCAGCACTCCGGAGGCTGAAGCAGGAGGATCGCTGTGCATTCCAGGCCTGGGTGCTACATAGACAGTCTGTCTCAAAACCAAAAAAGGAAAAAAAGAAAAGAAAGAAAGAACAGAACGAACTGCAGGGCTAGGGGGCACAGCTGCAGGATTATCCTGGCTTCTGAGGACAGAAACATGAATGTGCTAGTTGGTGTCCCCTCCTCCCCTGCCAGGCTAACATTCGTTTTTTTAAAAATGAGGCAAGCCCTTTAGAACTACAAATTTCTTATGTCTCACAGCTTCATGAAGGAGCAGTGAAGCAGTTAACACTCTTGGGGAAAGGCCTTCTTTGTTCCTCGGATGGGACGGTGTTTCTCACCCTGAGCCCTGTCACGCAGGATGGAGGGTTTCCAGTGGACTCCGGCTGGAGCCCGAGTTTCAGAGCTAAATATAGGTCACTGGCAGGGCCACCTCCAGCCCCAGGCTCTGCACGCTTGTCCTGTTCGTGAACGGGAGGCCCTTGCGAGTGGTGGGATGAAAGTTTGAGAAAAGCGTGGCAAAATGACAGAGACACAGACGTCCTTTGCGGATGGGACTTGCTGTTCAACCATATATGATTTTAAAAATAACTTATAATCGATGGATCAGTATTCTAATTTTTTTCAATTGAACAAAGTTTCTAGGAGAAGGAAAAAGTTTCTAGAACTAGGCAGCATTCCAGACCAAAGATGGTTCTGGCTGCCCTCTGCTGCAAATTTTTTTGTTCTTCCAGTTAAAAACGGAGAGTTGCTAGCATATAAGATTAAAATACGCTATTAATCCAGAAACAGAAGGAGAGTCCTCCAAACCTTCACCCAGCCCTTACCCTTCCAGTGACCCTGCTCTGAGTACCCTATTAATATAGCAAGATGTATGCATTGATTGGCTTCACTGAGTTGTAAATGATCTTTCAAGTTGGTGGCCCTTATTTCACACCAAAATATTTAGCAGAGCAGACGCCATCTGATTCTCCTGAACAGTGTGGACAGAGGGTGACCCCCAGACTCCAGCCACAAGGGCCTCAGGGAACTGCCCAGAAAGACAACTCCTCAGACCCACTAGAACTTGCGACCAAAACTCTAGGGGTGCCCAGGGCCCAGCGATCTGCATCAATCCTCCAGGGAATTCTGGGGGTGCCCCAAAGTTAGAGATTCACTCATCTAGAGTACAGTAAACCCCCTAAAAATATCTCCAAGGGAAAAGATTTCACATCCGCTAAAACTTTTTGGTACCTAACACCGGTCTTTGCAACAGAAGCCAACATTTTATTTCCCTCTAATGTTCTAAATCATGAGTTTACCTACTTTAACGAGGCTTTGCTGAATCACTAGACTTTCGATGATTTTAAATTTATTTTCAGATCTTTGTAATTTATTGGCATTCAACTTCTGAAAGAATTTCATGAGATGCTCCTGAAGAGACACACACGTGTACCTTAAGGCAAATTCAACATATAAAGATTTCAGATACATACAACTGACACACTAGGAGGGCTGTTCCTCATTCTTCAAGATTATTATTTATAAAATGATGAATAAATGCACGAGAGGGTGAAACACCAATACTACATAGTGCAATCTGTCGATTTACAGCTTACAAATTTCCAAATGACTCGTGTGACAGTAGAGAAGAGATAACACACGAACCCTGATTTCACACTTCTCAGGGTCAAACTCCAGCTTTTTCATTTACTATGTAATGTTGACCAAACTTCAGGTATGTCAATTTTTCTATGCCTATTTCCTCGTCTGGAAAATGAATATAGGAATTGTTCTATCTCTTCAGTTTGTGTGAGGATTGCAAGGAGGTGGCAGAGGCTACATTTAGACTGCAGATGGGCACATAGTAAGCTCTAATTAAATGGTGTCGTTGCCTTTTAAATGAGCTCACCTGGGATTGGTCACTACGAAAATAGATACGAACATTTTATCACTCAAGAATGTTTACAGAAAGCAGTTAAAGTTTATACAAAGCAAATAAGAGCCAACCAGATTGAACATGAGACACCAGCAGGTGTTTGCCCTTCTAAGAGCTCTGCTCTAGCCAAACTCATCATGGCAATTTCAGTCTCCCTGTCAGTGACTGATTTAGGTGTAAGTGTGTCTTATGAACTCAGCCAATAAGCTCTACATGTCTGTTTCTTCTATTATACAAAACAAATAAGAGAAATTCTGATTTTGAAAATTGTGATATGAGGGTGCCCTTTTGGGAACTGCAGCAGCCATCTTGTGACCATGAGGAAAAATATAGCTGATATTATGACAAAGTAAATGGATGGACCCTACAAAGGAACTTCAAAAGACTGTTGAACTACTGAGTTAGGCTCACCAAACCTACAAATAGCTTACCTCCCAATATTAATTTAGCTGAAACAGTAAGTGCAATTTTTTATAACACTATTTGTAGGGTTGTATGTTAATATGAAAGCAAACTAAGTGATCTGACATTGAGCTGATATGGACTGATTGATTCTTTAACAAAATAATTTGGAACTTATTCCCAAGGCCATATTAAAGCCACTATGGAGAATCCTTGATAAATAGTGCCTTTACTACCAATTCATCTGTATAGAAATATCATTAGCCTTCCTTTTTCCTCCCTACCTGATATGTTTAACGAACCATTAACTAAATGTCTAATATGCTAACTTCACAAATTAAAATATTTTTTAAATGTTCTACTGTGCATTAATACAGAAATTACAGATTTGAAAATAAAAACACATACTTTAGTTCTAATCCTTCAACACTAATCCTATTTCCCTACCTTATCTCCACAGTTTGTTTTTTCAACGTTTATTTCATGAACAAAATGTACAAAATAAAGCTCTAACACAGTCTGCAGTTGACTTGTGTTTGCCTTTGCAGCAGCAGAGACTGAACCCAGCACTTTGTACTGCTAGGCAAAGGCCCTACCCTGGGCTGCATCTCCAGCCCCCTCCTCCTGTTTCTTTTCTTCTTGAGACAAGGTCTTGCAGGATCCCCAGATAGCCTCAAACTTGGGACCCTCAGCAGCCCCTCAAGTGGCTAAGACGACAGGCCAGTGCCACTCTGCCTTGCTGGATTATGTTTAAGTTTCTAGCTCTAGAGGGAACATCTCAGGGACACAGCACACGTTCCACATGCGCAAGATTCGGTGTTTGATCCCCAGCACCTCAATAAATAAATATCCCAATGTTTTCATCAAATGGACTTCACAAAGACATACTCCACACTCCGGTCAAAGTGTGCTTTCAATCATCTCTCCTGAAACAAATAAGACAGTGTTTCATGTCTCACTTTGCAACAGGAATTTGCATTAGATGATTATCTATGTGTGCAGCATCTAGTTGAACTAAGACTAAAACAAACATGCCCCCCACCTCCGCTGTGAATACTTAGTGCCTACGCAATAGTCTTTTGATGGAAAGACACTTGTCAGAGCCTGTATCAACTGATTCAAATTTAAAACATAATTTTTCCTACAGAACCCTTATTTGGCCTTCATTGACAAGTGGGTACCCCAAGTACCTCAGACCTTAGATTTAAAGTATCTTTTAAACTTGTCATGGGAGCACATGCCTATAACCCCAGCACTCCGGGAGGCCAAGGCAGGAGGATCCCAAGTCTATGCTAGCCTGGGCAATTTAGCAATTTAGCCAGTCCCTGTCTTAAAATAAAAAGGGTTAGGGATGTACCTCAGAATAAAGGCTATACATTCAATTCCCAACATGGCAAAAACAAACAAGCAAACAAAGCAGTATGTTTTTGAACACTATAACCAGCATCTTACAATAGCACATAAAAGACTGAGGAGTGTTGAATCCAGAACAAATATTCCCCAAATAAAAAATAAACGTTGAATAAATTAAGCACAAACTATGCTTTTCTCTTTTTCAGAATTAAATAATCACCTCTGCTTTATTTTTCCCCTCAGAGTCTCCATTTGAGAATCATTTTGGAAAGATCAAAAACAAAGTCATAACACAACACCCATTTTGCATATTATTTTTGCTTTTTGCAAAACCACACTGGGTACAGCAGTCTATCTGTGGTCTCACGGAAAGCAGCAAAGACCAGGAAAGAGCTGAGAAGTGGGAAATACGTGGCAAGAAGTGGGTCAAATTCAAAGCACATACAATTTCAGATCTATATTGAATTTGGTTTCCAAAGGTAAATAAAATATGCTGTGATTTTTCTTTCTTCTAGAAAAGTTCACTCCAAAGGAAGATTAGATTGATTCCCGATGATATTTTCAGCCTTTCACATTAGGTCATCTTAATGTCTCCTCCACCCCACCATTACCATCACCTCCCGGGTTTAGCTAACTGAAATTCTCTCGGTTCTGCTAAATATACTTTAACGTGAAATCACATTGGTTCATAACATTGTCTTACCCATAATTTTCAGTTTATTTCTATTATTGATCAAGCTCTATAACCTAAAGTTCATTTTTCTGCAGTTTATTGCCTAGATTTTGATTTAAAGATTCCCTATGTCTTTGGCATCATTTCTTTCTTCTTTCTGCAACCTGTTTTTTGTTGTTGTTGTTGTTTTTGCCATTTAACTCATTAACCCCTCCCTCCATCTGAGGGATGGCCAGGGTGAAAGAAACGATATGACGTTTTAATATAGTCAGTTTTGCTAGTTGCTACTATCTTTGACAAAATACTGTACAAGAAAGAAATAAGGGAATTATTGTTGACTGAAATAACATTTCAGGATTTTTTAAAAGTAAATTTTTATTATCAATGATCTAGCAACTGCTATCATGAAAAATTGAGTTAGTTCCCTCTGTATTAAATTTAATAAAGGTTTTTAAATAATTAGACATAGTTTGCTATTATAATTCTAATCACAATCAAATTCATGAACTAAATGTCTATAAAATGATACCATTTAAAAACAATTAATGCCCCAAGAGTTGAGAGCTAAAATGAAGCACAAGGTAGATTTTTTTAAAAATGGAGAATAATATAAAATACTGAATTGTTTTTGCCTCATGGATTTAAACCTCCTTACTCACAAAGTGGTATAAGGGCCACATATAGAAAAATAATCTTTAATATAAATGTCGATGGGTGATTGTGACAAGTGAAGATTTAACTCTAATGGTTACTTCATAATCAATGATGTAATAGTCAATGATGTAGGAGAACAAAGAGCGTAGCTACATATGGACTTCATACCATCAGTTTGTTTTTAAAACAGGGGCAGCATTATAGAAACATTTTCAGTTTTCAGAGGTTAAATAAAATGAAAAATGCCACCACTGGGAATAGCAGAATATTTTAGCAATAAATGTGTGGGAAAGTATATTTTATTCAGGAGATCAACTTCAGAGAACTAAACTCTACAGCACAACCAGGTTAGATAATGGATTTACACCTGCAGTATTTCATTCTATAAATAATCTATAATGTCAGCAACCAGCCTTGAAGCAGCTTTTACACTTTACAGAGATAAAATGTTAGGGTTAACACTTCCAAGTCTTTATAGCATAGTAGAAATAAAATATAGGCATGGTGCACAATTATTTTTGAAGTTCAAGGAAAGATACACAGATTACAGGAAATACTATTTCTAGTTATTTTCACACATTCACACATGCTTTTACTTCAAATTATTAAACGATTAAATGATGAAAATAGCATTTATGTACTTCAAAGAGAATAAAGATAGTAACTCCAGAAATGTTCACTCTAAAGAAATAATCTGTTCGATCATATGGAAAAGGTGATCTAGGCTACTATTTCAGTTGTTTTTATTTTATTTGACAAAATAATATGTTTTATGGTATAATGACTGATTCTTCTCGTTTTCTTTTTGAACTAGAGACAGATTTGGTATATTCATAAACAACTAAAACGTTTAGAGAGCAGTAAAAATCTATGTCATAACACATTTTTGTTCCTGGGAGGCTTTGGGCCTAAATCCCACATTCTCTGATCAGATAACTCTCCACATGAACAAAGATGGAAAAGATACGATACCGCATTCAGATATGTGAACATTAATATTTCTAAAGTTAAAGCAGTTGTGCACATATTTTTAAAATATCCTATTACACAATATTTGCTCTTTTTAAAATAAGCCTACGTGAAAATTCAACTACAAGAGCATTTGAAAACCAGTAACAATAATGTAGGCATTAGTACACGACAAACTCGTGGAAAACCTTCAGGAAAGCCTCAGGATAGCTATTTGAGAAATCCCAGGTTCAAAATGAAATCCAACTTTTACAATGTTCAGCGGAACTAAAACTCAAACGTTTGGTTACACCGAAAAGACGCTTGTAATTAAAAAAAAAAAAAAATCCAAAATGTCACCGAGGAGAAGGAGGATGAACCGAGGGCTTATTACTGAAGAATCTGATACAGCGGAAATAAATTAGATCTGGTGAAACACAACTGCAAGCTGCATGCTCGTCCCTGATGTTCCCTGGACTGGTAGTGACGACATGTCTGCTCTACTCCACAGTTCACAGTTCACAGAAAACATCTCAGTCATCCAAACGGAATATTTCCACTGGCCACATTAAACTTTCTTTAAGAAAATGAAAGGATAAGATAATAGATAAAAATCTTGCCCCACCTCTTTTTTTTCCTTCCTTTTTTCTTTTAGTGAAACTGACATAAATTGTTAGGAGCACTACAGCGCCACCAACGCAGATCAATGCAAAACAAAAAAGATCTCCCACCGTGTGCAAAAAGAAAAAAAAATTAGAAAAATGCCCAAAATTACAAAATGTCTCCCAAATCTACCTTTTCTTTAAGAAACACAAGCTAGATCTGCAAAAATTGGCGAATGAAGAGCTTCAGAGAAATGATATCACAGACTACAAGTTTAGATCTGATCAGCAAATAAAAGAACCACTATTTAGTAACAGCCATAACTTAATTTAAACCCGGCTATGTCAATCGCCACCTTCATTATACCAAGGGCAGTTTTTCCATAGTTTGTATTCAAGCGATCCATCGGGAGGGTCATAATAGGCCTATTTCTTTAAAACTACAACCATACTTTGCTTGCTGATCATTTAGTCCTGGACAAATTAGGTAATATGTAATTTTATAAAGAAAATAGATGCACATATTTAGCATTACCAACACTGCTGGCACAAAACAAGTCCATCTTGAAATATCTGAGTTCCCCTGTAGTTTACAGCAATGAGACTATAATTTATATTAAACATATTTAGCTTTAATAACGAAAAAATCTATTTTTTTTTCTTTTGGTAAAAATTAACCAGACAAGATTAGGTAGAACCTGAAGCGATCAAAGCTAAAGAAAAATACAAAGATTGGTTTTTGTTGGAAGAAACACAATGAAAATTCTTTTCCTCTGGTGGCCCCTTCAAAGACGTAATGCCAATAAATGTTTAAAATCACAAACTTACCATCCGTCCAAGCCAAGAAGAAGCCAGTTCTCGAGAGAAAATTGTAACAATATAGGCTGGAGACTTGTGTGCCTAGCAAAAAACAGCTTCCAGGCGGCAGATGGATCTCCAAACATCTTGAAAATATTTGGGAAATAAGAAGTCAGACTTTCTTCCATGGTCGGTGGCGGAATGGGGTGGCTTCCCCCAGGATCTGTGGGCGTTTGGGGGAAATCGGAGAAATATCCACAGAAGATTCAAAGCAGCGGAGGCAGCGGCAGCCAGAAGGCTGGGGTTAACAACTTTGCGAAGGCAGCAGGCGCGCGCTGATTGGCTGGGCCGCGGTGTCCCTCCAGTCGCCCGGCCCGGC
>PVJX010002744.1:0-122296 GCA_004027295.1 Dolichotis patagonum
AAGCTTCACAGGCCAGACAATAGCTCAATAGCTCCAAATGGCTCAACAGCTTCAAATCTATGAACTCATTTAATCCTTACCACTGTTAACCCCATTTTACAGATGTAGACACTGAGGCAAAGAGCTTAGGTAAGCTCCTCATATTCAAATAGATGTTACCACACTCAGCAGGTCAGCTCCACAGGCTACATACTCTCCTAACCACAAGGCAACAGAGCTTCCTGAGCCAGCTGTTTGAAAGTCTGCGCTGCCAAGGAATCTCCACTAGAGATAAGCACTGGATGGCTGCTCTCACAAACTGCGATGTGTTAAGTTTACAATTCCTGCAATAACACATCGTATTTTCTTAGAATGACATTTTAAATAAGGTATCCGTCGTGTTTCACTTGCTGGAATACTATAAATAACTTCACTTCTCTCTAAAAGATTATCTAAATAAATCTTAACATAAATACACACCCCTGAATTTAGGCTTAAACAATGATTTCAAGTCCAAATTTACTCATATATTTACTCACATATATATTTTTTGCTCTATACATACATACATATATATATGGCATTTCAATGTGATCTATTTTTTTAATCTAATGACTTCTATGCCAAATATACCAAACATTCTCCTTATTTTTAATATTCATTGTCTATCAGCCAGGCAGTACTGCTGTATGATATTTTAAAGTATTCCTTTTAGAAATTTAATCAACTCCAGTATTAAACATCAATGGTGATAATCTATTGCTCTGCCGAAAAGGAATCTCTAGGGGACAGCTGAGAAAGAAAGGTTAAAGATTTCTATCCTTCAAAGTAGGACACTGCAGCTACCTATAAATCATGCTCTTTGTTTATTAAGATAATTAAGCCCATCAGTACACTTAACTTCCAGACTCAACAATTGTCTGGGATAAACAATTTCCACTTTTTCTAAAACAAAGGGGATGTGTTCAAAGGGGGGTCCTCTGCATGCTCTCTGCACAATGCGTGCTATTTTAAAACATGATTTATGTGTCTAATTCCTGGAGCTGCCTTGAAAAATATTCTGGGTTCTTCCTCTCCTGCTCGCTATTAGGAGGAGGCACTCCAATTTGAAGAGTGCACTCTGTTTCTGACTGCAGGCCGCTATATCATGTCAGCGTTTTCATTAAATACTGTCCAAGCTGGACTTTAAACAAATGGAATGGAGGGCCACAGCTGCAGCCACTGCAGAGAAGCAAAGTTATCCAGCCGGGAGGGAGGCTTACATAAGCGACGCAGGACGACCAGGATGAAACCCAAGTACTATCGTCTGAATTCTATTTCTGAGACTTGCTCACATTCTTAAACTGCGTGAAATCACATGCACTGTGCGTGTTTTACATTTTATATGCCTTCGAGTGCAAAATACTGGGTTGACATATAAGTTGTTTGGGGTCCGTCCCCGTCTCCCCCCCCCCCCCCGCTAAAGAACGAAGCTCCATTTATGGGAACACTGGCAACTTCTGCCTAGGGAAAGAGTAAAGTGGGATGCGCGGGAAGCCTGCAGGCCTGAGAAGGAAAGGCTTCGTTTCTTTTCCTAAAGATTCATCAAGTGCTGGCCATCATGAGTACCACAGGAACAGTCCCTACGCTTAGCATAGAGTGACAAGACCCGGGGATCCTCACCCCCAACACTCACACGCAGGCACGGAGTCAAGGAACTCAGAGAGTGCAGTGAGCAGCAGGGGATAAGCCCTCAGGTCACCTGTCCTCCCTCAGCACATTTCCAACTGGCACAGTCACGGCTGGAGCCAGGTAGCTTGGACTCCAGCCTCTTCTCGCCGCCGCGCGCCCTCCTCCCTGCACTCCTCCCTCAAACTGCAACCCGCTAACCAGAGATGCCACCTCCCGGTTCCCATAGCATAGCGATTGTAAAAACCAATCTCTCCATCCCACAGCTCCCTCCAACTTCAGAAACTACAGGCAACTCACCCGGACGCAGGTGGCACCGTCTCCGTGTGGGGGTTGCGCTCTGCGGCACCCCTGCAAACTCCGGCTGCACGCAGTCCCGCTGACCCCGCGGTGGACCCCGGGCGGCAGCTCTGCACCAGCGACCACAGCTCCGCGTGCCCAGCCCTGGCACCACTCTCCGGAGCGCACCGGCGGCTGCGACTAAGCTGCACCCGGCCGCGCGGACCCGGGCGCTGCAGCTGCCGCGAGCCCCGGCACGCTGCTCTTGGAGCTCCTGGCGCGTGTCTCCGGCTCCCAGGGAGTCGCCGTTCAACTGAAAACCCCGCAGGAGAAGAGCCGCGGTGCTGCCTCCGGGACAGCCGCCAGCCCGCCCCCAGAGGATCGGTCACATCACGGGCGCGCGGGTGAGCGAGCGAGCGGGCGGGCGGGCGAGCAGGATCTGCAGTCCGCACTCGCCGCCGCGCCGCGGTGAATGACAGGCGCTGAGGCGGAGCAGCCGCGCGGGGCGCCGGGCGCGGGGCGCGAGTGCGCATGTGCGCGGCCCTCTGCGGCACGTCACGGGAGGGGTGAGGGCGGGGCGTGAGGGGCAGAGCCGGGCGGGGTCGTGGCTGCCAAGCTGCGGTGCGTGCTGTCTGCCCGCTGGAAGGTGCAGGAAGTCTGCAGTCTTGGGTTTTGTAAACGTCAAGCGCTGCGGGTGAACTTGTTTGTCTCTGAGCGCATTGTCCCTTAAAAAGCACTGTTTATCTAAACAGTCTTCAAGGTCCAGGCGTGCCCACCAGGCTCATTTAAGACAGGTTGTTGCTTAACCATCGGCTGCAGTTGGGGCGGTGGTGGGGGAATGGTCCTTCATCTTGGCCGTATGTTCAAGATGACTTGAGGAGCTTGTAAGAGCCCTTTGCCCCGGCCACACCCCTAGAATAAGCACAGAGAATCTAGGTGGGGCCCAGGTCTGAAGTTTGAAGGTTTCCTGGAGCTTCTCCAGGGCAAAGCAGTGCTTCTCTAGCCTTCAATGTGTGACAGACTCCTTATGATGCAGATTCAGACTCAGTGGGTACAGAAGGATAGAGGGCTGGGAGTGTCATTATTTTAAGGAGCTCCAGATGATGATCCAGGTCCAGACCACTCCTTCCTCCCTACTCAGAGTGGAACCCAGAGTAGAACTTCTGAAATGTTGGTCTGCCTGAGAATCATTCCAGGAGCTTTTAAAAATACAGAGCGGCCCCCAGCCCCCAGCCACAGTGGTTCTGGTTCAATTCCTAAGCAAATGTGGGGCTCTGGAATCCCACATATAACAAACACCCTAGATAACTGATACGAGTTTTGGTTTCAGGTTGTTACACCTGCAGACTGGAGTTAGGAAGAGACTTGTAGTGACAAAGAGCCAAGTCAGGTCTAGAATTTAGGACTTCTCACTCCAACTCCAGTGCATTTTATGCTGTGTTTTGCCTGAATGTCCGATTTTTCTACAAGTATTACTCAGCTTTCCTTGGCAGGAAAAAAAACCGGTACAAATTATATTGAACATAAGCACGTACACTCTTTTGAACATTTGTTTTATATATATATATATATATATATATATATATATATATATATATGAAATTTTAAAATGTTGGCTGGGAAGAAGGCTCAAG
This sequence comes from Dolichotis patagonum, assembly GCA_004027295.1. NCBI lineage: Eukaryota > Metazoa > Chordata > Mammalia > Rodentia > Caviidae > Dolichotis > Dolichotis patagonum. The sequence continues at coordinate 3,561 of PVJX010002744.1, forward strand.
ATGAGCAGGGAGGAGCAGAGTGACAGAGCAAGGGATGCTAGCGTGCAGAGGAAGGGTGTAGGAAGAAGCAAATCTTGGACTCAACCTTGAGCTTGCAAAGGTGCTTTGAGGACACAAACCTAGGGCCTAGGCTTGGCTTCCTGCTTCAGAACATGGCATGAAATTCAGGTGTGAAAAAGCTTATGAAAGTATGAATTTCACTGTGTTGCTTCACTGAATTTCACATTAGTCTCTTAAATTAGATTTAAAAGATAGTGTGCCCATTTTACACATTAAAAGGACACATTGGACATTAAATGGTTGTTTTAGTGGCAGCTTGGATCTAAGCGTATGATGTGGCTTTTGTAACTAAGGAAAGCGATTCAGATCTTAGAAGGAAAATGGTCCCTGTATTTACTATTCAGATTTTTAAAGTCTGTGCCTAAATTTAGGCTTTCCTTTTTGTAGGATGGAAACGCAGTTTGTATCTTCATCCAATTTTGCACCTCCACATACGGCACCAGGATTGTAGTGTCATTCTGAGGACATCTGAGACCCAGAACATTGCAGTTACACAGGGCAGGCATCACAGAGGAGCTTGAAGGGCAACACCAGCATTTTCTGGCAACAAGTGTAATTGCCATCCTAATTTTACCCAGGCCAGAAACCAGTTGGTTTAACTAGAATCACTAATACCAGCAGGACGAGTCTCAAGTCAGTCCCTTTCCTCTGTTGTCTTCACCAAATGATAAACTAGAAATAGTTTTTCATATCCAAATTGTTGGCACCAAGATTTGTCATCAGTAAATTAGACTCAAATGTATCTTGAAGCCAGTTCTTGTGCTGGCAGTAAATGCTGTGCAATGTACTCTTGGTCTAAGTAAAGTTTGGGTAGCAAGTGGGTGATAGTTATTAGGTAGTCTTGCAATCCACAGATTGACCTGGGAATGCTACATTATCAACTTCACTCTGCCCACCTTTATATTCACTGCCCATGTGACACTTCCACCAGAGCCACTCTTTTTCTTGTGAAGTAAAAACAAATAAATTCCTAAGAAAGTGTCAGAGCAGGGAGGAGCCCTCCAAAAGGCCAGCTAGCCAGCCTTTCCAGTAAGTCATGCAAGCCATGTGGGGCCCAGGAAGAGAAAAGTCAGATGTCACCTCCTGTAAGCCTACCAGGTGTGGGGGCTGAGAATCAACATCTCCACACCCACTCCCTCCATAAGCAACTAGCTGGTTCAGAGGACAGGCTGAGTTGATACCAACTAAGGTACAAAAAGCAACTGAATGCTGGTATTGTTTGGTTGCTTTTGCAGGCCTGGGGCCAGTGGTCTGAGCATCTATTAGGAGGATAACAGTATGCAGTATAAAACATATGGGGCATTTCCTTCTATCGTGTCTTTGAAATCCAATATCATTCTTTCTATTTTGTTTTGTTTTGTTTTGATTGTTTTGCCTTATTCAATGTTCTGTTTTGCTTGGAATGGACAAATTGTGAAGATGGTAGCTATTGTTGTTTTCCTAGTATCCTTCTTCAAAGTTCTGTACCAATTTCACTGTTATGTTTTGATTGGCTTTATTCTGTTTTGTTTTGTTGGATTTTATTATCTTTAAAATAAAGCAAACAAACAAAAAGAAAGTGCGGGAGCTACTGCACCACAGATTGTGGGACCTAGTTCAGCTTTTAGTAAGAAACTATTTAAATTTTTAAAAATGGGGACTTGGGGTATAGCTTAGCAGTGGAGAGCTTGCCTTGCATACTTGAGACTCTGGGTTCCATCCTCAGTACAGCAACAAAAACAACAACAAAAAAGATAATATTGTAGTTACACTGGGATACATCAAGTGCAGACACCCAAGTTGTCATTCAGTTTTCTTAGATGTTAGAAACTCCAACCAAAATATTTATATATATACTGTTTGAATTCATTTTCTTACTGACTTCATGAGATCCAGGATATAATTATATAAAAAGTTAATTAGCATAGCCTACTACTATTGTATTTGAGTCGCTGTTATTGGCATAAAACACTTGAAATGTGTGATATTGTATTGATTGAGTCTTATTATTGACTGTGTCTGCATTTAGAATTTCTTATTAGCTGCTATTGTTGTCTGGCAGAAATAGCAGCTACATCTTTTCCCTGAGGTCCTTATTCCTTATGGGTCAGCAAAGCCTGTGCTTCGGTTGAGAATATCTTCATTCATAGCCTCAGAAGTGCCAGTAGAGAGCTTTTTAATTATACAGATGCTAGAAGTGGCTCCAAACCTATTTTTCGTCTCATTCAAGAAACTGTACCTAGCATAGATTTTTATTAAACTCTTTCTGCTAAGAATCACCGGCTGATCACTGAGCTGTGAAACTTTGGCTCAAAATTCCTCCACCTTATTAATTACATATTTTTATTCATTTCACTCAAAGGAATTCTTTAACATTAAAATCTTCAACTCCTGCCTACTCCATGGAAAGAACAGATAAGAGAACTGTGGGGAGTTCAAGGTGACTAGTGAGGCTGAAACAGAGTTAGGAGCAAAGAATTATGGGCTACTTGGTGAAAAATAAACTCGCCATAAAAAAGCATACGCACATTGTACCTAATTTTTGGACAAGGTTTATCACAAAGTTTGCATCGTTTGAACACATGCAGCAGCAGATAGCTCTACAGGAAACCACAACTAAATCCTTGTAGGGGCGGGGATAGGGTGGAGGCTGGGTTAGCATTGTATCTTTTCCCCAGAGAAACTTTGAAAACCACTGAAAGCCCAATTCTTCTTGCCCTTACACAAGAAACCTGTGAAATTCCTGTATTTCAAATGTTCATGTTTAAATTACTTAATTTAGAACAGAGAGCAGACATACAGTGATTAAAATACAGTACGTAGATAATTTAGATTTTCAGGCTCACTCCTCAATGTTTTTAAGTCCACAAATAAACCAAGAGTGTTACACTTCTTTTCTGTGTATCCACAGGTTCCACATCTGAGGGTTCGACCGCGATAGAAAGGGCAGGGTTTCTGTGTAATGAGAACATACAGAGCTTTCCTTGTCATTATCCTCTAAGCATTATAACAACTATTTGCATAGTTTTTATTTTGCATAGTATTTATACTGTATTCGACATTAGTAGTCTAGAGATGATTCAAAATATGCAAGAAGATAGGAATAAGTTATGTGCCAATACTACATGGTTTTATATAGACTTGAGCATTTGCAGTGTGATGATAGCAGGGAACCACTCCCCCCCACCCCCCAGACACTGAGGGACTGGATGGCTGCTAACTGTATAAGTCTAAGCCTGAAAGAAAATTGCTATTGGTAAAGACTCTGGCCAGAGGTAGAAGTTGGTAGAGGTGCTGGGGAGATGGGTTTTGGGACCAAAATGGAAAAAGGGAGCTGGTGGAGACTGACTACCAATAGTGAGGCTGGGAAATGGCCTGTGAGCAGGCAGAGAAAGATCAGTTAAGGCTACACTGGCAACCTGGGGCTTGCCTGTATTTAAAATGGTGAGGCGTTCACATTTCACTTATTTATAAGAAGGAAATGATCAGGGAGCTTTACTTTGTAAATCCTTTAAACCTGTGATAAATGCTTTAAAGAATACTGCAAGATGGACATTCAATTTCAATCTCTTAACACTTACCCTGCTCTCTCAACCAAGTTGCCCACTGATAGGGCAGGGCTGTGAGGGAGAGGCTGGGGGCACAGTGCGAGCCAGCCTTACCTGGCTGAGACATCTACCATCTTTGTCTGTTGTAATCATTGGCGTCTTTGATTATCTAACACAATGTGCGATAGCTTCAAGCACATAGTAGGCTCCTAATAAATGATTGTTGTTAATGACTGGGCTTTAAATAAAATCTACAGCCATGGGGTTAAAAATCTATAGCTAGATGCCTTCCCATGCCCATGTTATTATTTTAATGCAAACTATGATTGACTGTAGCTTTTAAGAGAGTACTTTCGTTTTCCAACAGAAGACTTAAGAGCAACTTTAGGGCTCCTCTGAGAACAGGAGTGATGTAGAAAAGGCTTTCAGAGAGATCAAGGCAAAGTCTGTTAATGTAACTGTGACCTCACACTCTAGTGCACAGGAGAAGGCAGGGCTTAAGGACTTGACACTTTCAGAACTGTTGTGATTAGGGGTTGCAACGAGAACAATTACATACAGGACATAGAATTTATAACATTATTTTATGATGGTCACTCAGAGTTAAATACAAGACAGTACAGGAAATGTGTTCACAATGCAAAGACAGAAAATCAGCCAAGGGCCTGGATCCCATGGCAATAACCTGCACGAGTTCTGTTGAAAATCTAGAGCCCATGACAATGACCCATGCAAGTCTGTCCCAAGGATCTGCACTGGGAAGGCCCAAAAGTCAGTGGCAGAAGCTAGAAAGTCTATGCCAGCGAGGTGAAGGATCTGTGCCAGCAGGCCGAGGGTTCTCTACTGGAGCCAAGTGACGCTCAGAATAAGGACCAGAAAAGTGCCACAGCCCTCCTCAGCAGCAATGAGGTCCTGTGCTCCTCTAACAATGAGAACAGTTGAGTACATACCAGGAAGCCAGCATCACAACTTCTTCTGCAGATTAAACAGCACACTACTCTTCCTCTCTGGGTCTCCTTTTTATGCTGGCAGCTTTTCTCAGGTGGGCTATCCATGTTCAACACCACGCTGACTCAGGTTACCTGCTGTTTAAGTTGACCACCAGTTACCAATCCATAACAAGAACTTTCTACTGAAGAAAAAAAATTATGGTAGCAAGAGAGACAATACTTACATAAGTGGAAACAAAGTGTCTTAAGAAAATGTCTCTACATTAAATAATGGGCACTCCACTCTCCTTTGTTATCCTAACCTTATGCATTCCTTGAATTTCTATCCTGACATCAGTGTTCAAGATTTGTGACTGCAAAACTGATGTGAGTACTTGCAATATTGGTGGAGATTCTTTAGATTCCCTTTTACTTCCTCTGTCTTTATCACTCCAATGTAACACAATTGTTATAAAAATAATCTAGGCACAAGAGCAAACTATGTATTTCACCAGTCATTTGTCATAAGTTATGTGCTATCCAACAATCAAAACTCAGAGATTCAAAAAGGAAGATTACAATGTTAACAAGAGCCTCTCCGAGGAAAGCTACTTGTGTAGACTCCAATGTCAGAGAGGTGTGAAAGATTTTTAGTGGCTGACACATTTCTGTCATTTCTTGCCTTATTAGACAACTTCCTCCACTGCCACCCTTTCAACACTTTTTCAGCAAACCGACTTTTCACCCGCTGGTCTTGTACCTTTTCTGGAGAGCAGGTCATCTCTTGTTACAAAGGGAGAAGAGATGACAGGGAGAGGAAAACAGAATACAGTGGCTTTCTCTTTTAGCCAGGAGACTAAATAGAAGTAGAAGAATATGCATTATTTAGTGGCTTTCTTCCTCATTCCATATATGCTTTCTTATCTGAAAACTGGGAGTAATAGCAGTAGTTATTGTCTGAAAAAGTCAGTCCTCTATCTACTCTTATTTCCTGTGAAGAAGGAAGATTCAATTTTGGGCTCAACTTCCCCCCCTCTCAAAGAAGAGAAGACCTCCATTAAAGTGATGATGGTCATTAGCATGAGGCCAGTGAGAGAGTGCCTCAAAGTTTCCACACACGTGGCAGTGGTCAAACCTACTGTTCTGACTAGGTGATAGAAACTCTGGGCACTTGAGATGTAACCTGTGTGCTAGGTGGTCAGATCTCAGTGGGACCTCAGACATATTCTTTTGCAGATTAAAAAAAAAAAAGCACACAATTTTAGCCTGATAGAAATGCAAGGGACCTTGGAAATTTCATAGCAAGTCAAGATGCATAGAATTCCCATAGGCAAAAGCCATAAAATAAACCATTGCTCCAAGATATCTTGTAAAAACAGCAGTTGTTTTTAGCAATATTTAATCCCAAATTCCACTGAAGTGCACGTGGTATTTCCTGTTCTGGAAACAGAGGAAAATTAAGCTCTGTTTGATAGAAAGCAAGCAGAGCCAGATGTTGGCGCTGGTAACGATCTGCGGAGACCAACACACATGTGGTGGCAGTCAGGGAAATGCATGACAGCTGTCTGAAGCCCTGGGAGCCTAATTTTTTCTTGGCTAGAAAAGGAACAAAGTGTAGGGCTGTTTTGTTTACGAGTGCAAGGAGACAGCTGAGTCCGAAAGACATAATTTTGGTTTGTAGAGCCAGCAACAGCAATTTAAAATATTTTTTCTCATCCTTTGACATACTTAATTCAAATCCCTTATTCAAGGAATGTTTAGTATCCAACCAAACACAGTGACATTCTAAAGCTTTTTAAAAAAGAATATGGGACTATTCCAATTTGAAACCAATTACAGCAATTCATAGTGGCTTGCTTTGTCCATATTAATGATCAGAATTTTTCTGCAAATGCGTGATTGGACTTCTTGATTAAAAGAGACTTTGGATACATAGGAGTGATAACAGTCTGAGCTTTCACTGCTTCCTTCCTGAAGCTTCCTTTTTGTTTACATAGGTTTTTCCTTGTTGCTTCATTACCCTTTTTCCTTTCTTGCTTTTGTGTTTCTTTGTTTTTATCCAAGCTCTTCTCCTATCTCTGTTCTTAGAAACTAACTATTACGATTTAAATCTAAACCTTCCCCCAAGCACTCAGGTATTCGGAGCATCATCCGAATGGGCTTTTGGAAACTGATTGGCTGCTGAGCGCTCTTAACATCATAAGTGGGTTCATTTACTAATGGGACCATAACTTGATGGCATTATTGGAGGTAATGGAAACAATGTGGGGCCTGATTGAAGGGAGTATATCATGGAAGTGTGACTATAAAGGTTGATACGTTGTGTTAACTTAAAAAGTTTAGAAGTTTAACTAAGCAATTCAGCAGCAGGCCAAGGTCCTCACTTGGTAAACATCCTCATCCTGTGCAACAGGAAGGCACTGAGATGGTGTGAGTGCTATATACAGCTGCCCTAGGGCAGGGAGCCTGCTTATAATGGAGGAAAAGAGGCTTGTTCTTCCCCTCTTTAGCTCGTGCTATTTTTGCTGTCTTATGCTGCCTTGAAGTGTTGCCCCTGTGCCATGCTATCCTGCCTTGCAGTCAGCTGATTATGGACTGAAACCTCCACAAACTGTGAGATAAATAAACCTTTCCTTCCTTAATTTTGAGTGTCAGGTATCTTTGTCCCAGAAATGAGAGAAAAATAAAGAAGGCAGTAACCTTGGGGAGTTGTGTTAGTTACTTTCCTCTTATTGCTGAGACAAAATACTTGGCACCTAAAGTTAAAGGAGGAAAGGTTTATTTAGCTTATAGTTTGTGGAGGTTTCAGTCCATACTCAGCTGGTTCCGAGGCAGGGTGGCATGGCAGTGGAGCAACTGTTCATGACTGTGGAAGACAGAAAAAGCAACAGCAATAAGAAAGGAAGAGTGCCAGAGAGAGCACTCTTTCTGTCCTTTATATGGTATGTAGGCTGCCTGCCCTAGGGTGGATGTAACCCTCACACCCATAATCCCAGGACTGGACCATGAATCAGTCACAAACTCTAGAAGCCTGCCCCAATGCCTGCATGAGGGTTTGGGGGGACATCCAGACACAAACCATAATGGGACTCTTTCTAGTCTTTGGTTCTCTCTTTCACAGTTAACATGAGGAGCAATTTTTCTTCTCACACCCTTGTACCTTGATGTACCTTGCCATAGGCATAGAAGCCATGGAACCAAGTGAGCACAGACTGAAGCAAATATTGGCATTAATGATACAGGATCAGGAGAAGAGATTCCTCCACCAAGGATGATCAAAGTACACTGTATTATAGATATAAGTAAATATTACTCAATCGCTCAATAAAACAGAAAGCTGCTGTGGGCAGACACTATATTTCTCACTTCTTTGTATCTCTTCTCCTCTTCCCATTCTTATCTGTGCAGTTATTCTATACAAAGTAGCAAGATCATTATCCATGTCCATCTTTATGATATTGCTGATCTTACAATGATGTTGTTTTGGTGAAAGGGAAGACGTAATGTTTATGGGGAAAAATTAACAATGCTAACAGAAATTTGCTGTACTAATTGCAGAGCTTTCAAGGTTGATCATCATACATTTACTACATCTGAGTTGTAACATAAGAGATTGATCTTAAGAGCGAAAAACTGAAGTCCAGTTACCAGAATGAAAGGAGAAGGTGTGAGTGAGATCAGTATGAAGATTTGCTTGCCATTGAACTTGTCACTGCGGATATTTCACCTCCTTTTCCTATTCACAATAGATGGGATTGAATTTAGAGCCTGGAGGTTTGGGCCTGTAACTGGGAAAAAGACAGAAGGGATACAGGAGCAGAAAACCAAGCCAGGCATTTTCCTTGTTGCATGCATCTTGACATAAACAGTGGGAGTTATTGTATCTTCGACTCCTTGTGCCACATTTTCCACATCTTGTTTCCTTCTTGGAGAGGTGACCCTAGGCTTCAATGAGACCTAACATGGCCTCTTATCAGAACAGAGCTATTACCTGATCCCTAGAGTAGCCTGATATAAAGGGGCAGGGGTAACTAGCTGAACCAATAGGATTAACTGCCTCTGAAAAGTAGGCTGGAGACTACAGAGTGGGCGGGGGAAAATAGGGCACATAGACAAGGAAAAGCAGAGGTTCAGTAGAAGACAGCCTCCCAACAAATGCAGTGGTTTTTCAGATCTGTCATAGATATAGTTCTCTTTCTATTACCTGATCTTTGTAAACCAAAAAATAATGCAACATTTTCTTCAATGAATGTTCAACAAGAGAATGGCTAAAAATATATTTTCAGTATTGCTAAGCACACATAAAACAGTATTTGGATGCATTTATGACATAATAAAAAATACTTCTAGTCTTTGTCTATGATTCTTAGCAGAGAGCTTCAAAACTCTTATAATTTCCTGAGGGATTGGAATGTCTTTTGTTACTCATAATTAACCCCTTGAGGTACTTGAGTTTAAGTTAATGAGGCATGAGGGGGAACTCACCATGTGATTAGAGGGATGGAGCTTTCAGCCACATCCTCCAGCCTCTGAGAAGACAGGCCTGGTGATTAAGTTCAGCCACATGGCCTATGATCCATCAGTCATGCCTGTGTAGTGACAGTCGATATAAAATACCCAGGACAATGAGGTTTGGGGAGCTTCCAGGTCAGTGACCAAACTGACAGTCTGGGAGGGTGATGTAACCTGCTTTGTGTGACGGAAGCTCCTGCCCTCAGTCCCCCTCAAGACCATGCTCTATGTGACTCTTCAGCTGACTGCTCATCTGTGTCCTTTATAATAAATAAAATGGTAATAAGAAGTGCAGTGCTTTCTTGAGTCTTGTGAGTCCAATTCCTTCCAGTGGATTGTTGAACCTAAAGAGGGGTTGTGTGACTCCCAGATTTGCAGCATTACATTCTTTGTGCATTGAACGACGTATCATGTTTCATGATCTGTATTTACAGTGTTAAACAGAACAGAAAGGCATCCTCATCATCTTGCAAAGGAGAGCGCAATTATATAAGGTTTTTAGGTCTCTTTCAGTCAATCTGAATGTGTTGATTTATGGTCAATGGAGTAATGAACAATTTTAACATGTGTTTCACATCTCTCCTGTTACACTGTTAGTTCCTGGAAGTCAAGTCTATGTCTTCTACATCTTTGTATTTCAAACTGTGTACAGTGAATTTTTTCTAAAATCTCCTGAGTACTTTGAAATGTTTATGGGTGGGATAATATACAAATAAGTACTTGTTAATTACAGTCCTTGACTTGATTACTTTTTTCTCATTGCTGGGACAAAATACCTGACACCCAAAATGAGGGAAGGAAAGGTTTATTTAGTTCATTGTTGTGGAGGTTTCAGTCCATAATCAGCTGGCTCTAAGGCAGGGTGACATGGCATCAAGGCGACACTTCAAGGCAGCAGCCAGAGCAAAAGGGGCAAGAGCAAGCCTCTTCTCCTCCCTTACACTGTACACAGGCCACCCCGACACCCAGGGTGGGTGTAGCACTCACAGAATCTCTGTGCCCTCCTCTTGCACAAGGCGAGGATATTTACAAAGTAAGCACCCTGGCTCCCTGCTGAGTCTCTCAGTTAGAACCTTTAAACTTCTTAAGTTGACACAATCAATCTACCATAACACCCTTTATATTTCGTACTTATTTAATAGTCTCATCTTTCTGGGCATTACTTCAGTAATCTTTTATCTTTCCTTATTGCATAAACAGGAAAAGTGAAACCACAGGTAAGTGCTTTATCTAGGATTTGAGAGCAAGTCAGTATTAGATCTGAAATTAAAGGCCAATTTCCTCTGAGTTTTCAAACCTATTACTCAGCTTACCAAAGCATTAAAGTCCAGTTTTGACTATTTCAAGGAAGATGATAGACAGTAAAGTAGTTGAAGAAGTTTGGACTCAGATTCTATTATGAGCAGTACAGATGGAGATACTTTACTCAGCTTACCAAAGCATTAAAGTCCAGTTTTGACTATTTCAAGGAAGATGATAGACAGTAAAGTAGTTGAAGAAGTTTGGACTCAGATTCTATTATGAGCAGTACAGATGGAGATACTTTGTCATTCATTTTAGAATTGCTCATTTAGCCTTATGTTTATTCGAGTAGCTAAACCCAGTGTCTTGCCAAATTAAGTCAGTGAATCATTTATACTGATAGGTTAGGATCTAACTTAATCTAGGACATGCTGAGGAAAAGGAAAAGAAATAGATGTTAAGCATTGACAAAAACAGAAATGAGAAACATTTATTTTTTAAAAATCACAAGAGTATGAAAAGGTTTTGTTTATCTCACAGGTTAAATGTAATTAGCTCTGTTTAGTTGTAGTTGGACTTACCCACTGAGTCTTGGTCATGCTGTAAATAGAATTAAAACTATAACTTTGAAGGCAGAGAAAATTTTAATGACCATGGGGTATACCAGCCAACAATTTATTTCAGACAGGAAAACAGAAAGATAAAACTTAATTTATCTGATTTAGTGTTACTCTTCAGAAGCAATTATTTGCTTTTCTAATATATTAAGTTTATACTTTATTATTACTAACAAAATCTCTGAAAATGACAGTAACTGGCATTAGAGAACAGTTACTATAGTAACACAGTTCTCAGATGAAGAAATACGAATGGCAAATAAATACATGAAAAAATGTTCATCATCATTAGTCATGAGAGAAATGCAAATTAAAACCACACTGAGATTCCATCTCACTCCAGAAAGATTGGCCAAGACAGAAAACACTACCAACAACAAGTGTTGGAGAGGCTGTGGGGAAAAAGCAACTCTTATGCACTGTTGGTGGGAGTGTAGACTGGTGCACTGTGGAGGTCAGTCTGGAGATTCCTCAAAAACCTGGGTTTGGAAGTCCCATTTGACCCAGCTATTCCGCTTCTAGGCATATTCCCAGAAGAACTGAAAACATCATACCACAGTGATATATGTGCATACATGTTTATAGCAGCACAATTTGTAATAGCCAGATCTTGGAAACAACCTAAGTGCCCATCAACTGAGGAATGGATAAAAAAGTTGTGGTAAATTTGTTATGGACCCAGCACTGGGTTAAATAGACTTTGAAGTTTCTTACTATACACTTCCAGGAGAATTTATTCTTTAATGGGCATGATTGCATGTTGTCAAATAGAATGTTTACTCATAAGCGAAATAAACATTCTATTTGACAACATGCAATCATGCCCATTAAAGAATAAATTCTCCTGCAAGTGTACAGTAAGAAACTGCAAAGTTTATTTAACCCAGTGCTGGGTCCATAACAAATTCAATAATAAGCGTGTGTTGATAGACTGATTCTCAACGCGTTTCTCTAGGAGTTTTATCTTAATGGAAAACGCTGACAAAAATGATGGTTTCCTGGAATCACAGGCTTAGATGTACTTGTGACATGTTCTGCGGGACAAGCACATGACTGTAGTAGCCATTTTGTAGATAATTCACGGTCCTTTAGTTCTGTCTGTTGATGTGGGATCGTTATCCAGAAGGGATCTGGGTAGATGCCGTGTGCCCTGTTCTGTATCAGCTCTTCTTGTATGTAAGATCTGGATTGCCAGTCATCTGTATTTCATGAGTTTGACTGACAAACATCTGGGTGACCTGACTCCTCAAGAGGATGCCTCAGAGGTTGACTTGACTTTGGTTATTTGAAGAACATTTAATTCCAGGGGAATATAGAGCAGTTCTCTTTTGAGTTCCACCCATAGTTATTACAAGCTTCCTGAATTTCAGAGCACTTCTCTAGCTAATCTGGACTCTTGTGGCTATGACCCGCTATAAGATCACCCTCACGAGGCCATAGGACAGTGGGAAGAGTTTGGGTAGGAAAAAACTGGCCTTGGTTAGAATGTTCTGTATCTGCTTCAATAGGGACCCCAACAGTCTCAGTAAACACCCATGTGTTCATCAAGAAAGCCAGCCAGTGGTGAGATTCAGCCTCCTGCATCTGGATAATACTGAGGATATTGCATAAAGGTAAGTGAGGTTTCTATGACTCTTGTGATAGGTACTAGAATCTTAGTCAACATGCTTGTCTTTTCTATGCTGCAGGATTCCTTGTCTGTAAAATAAGGCAATAGCTTGTTTTGTTTCATATTTAATAATATGCCAAATTAATACACTAATAATAAGCCTCATGGTTTTTGACCATTTAGCATTCTCTGGAACCTATAAAATGTTCGAATTACCACCATCATAAATTACCCTGTACTATGGGCTGTATGTACATATTTTATAACAGTAGTTCATTTCATATTCAAAAAGACAGTATGAGACACTACATTCCCATCTGATAGATGAGGAAACTGAGATGCATTCAGTCTAAGCAATTTGTTGAGACTACACAGCTGGTAGGCAGCAGATCACCTCCATGCCTTTGAACCCAGGTCATATGGCCCTGAACCACTGTTCTCTAAAATTTCTCCAATAAACCAGTGATATTTTACTTAGTGTTTTCCTTCCTGTCTTTCTAATTGTTTGACACAGCCGTGACCCCCAGTCCCTCAGGTCTTGGGTCTCAAGAGATGCAGCAGCTGGCTCCTCCTCTGGCTGAGCCACTGTGATCTTTGCCAAGCCTCTTGCCACTTGTGCGATTCCCATGAAGGGGAAAAGGTAGCAGGAGGCGCCCGAAATTTGTTGCTGTCCCTCCTAGGGAAACTTGAATTCTTTCTTTGAGTCTTAATTTCCTAAGTTATAAAATGATATACTTCCATATCTAAATATCACAACACATCACTTGTTTATTTAAATTTAAACATTTGTGGAAAACCTGCTAAGTGCAAAGCACATTGGGTTCTTTGTTGTAGATAGGAATAAATAAATAGATGCCATGATCTTAATTAACCACAAGAAATTTTTTAATTTAGATGGTTTTTTTGGAAATTTTTGAATAATAGACAACTGTATAAATAACCATGATGGAAAACTTTCATGAATTGAAAAGACCTGGAATTGAATATAATTTTCCAGCTCCTAAACATGTGTCACCTTAAACAAATTATCTATGTGAATGTTAATCTTCTTGTTTGCAAAATAGGCTTCAGATTATTTGCCTTGTAAGATTTGAATCATTGATAGTATTTATTGATGTAATTGAAAGCGTTCAACAAATGCTTTGAATAAGTGCATAATTTAAAGGAACAAAAATCAGGATGTTAATGGGAAAAAATGTATAATACCGTGAGAAGATGAAGGTGTATACGGAATTATAGATTATGCTAATTTCCTTGTTCTACTTTCAACATAACCTACATAAGAGAAAATGTACTGTATTACAAAATGCACTGTAAATTGGCTATGGACTCAAAATCTAGACACCAAATAAAATGTTATATTAAGACCTCTTCTAACTGTAATCTCTAGCAATGCCTCCCTGTGTGAGCTGGAGAAGGTGCCTTTGTTCCTGCCTGTGTGCTGTATGTTTAGTGTTTTGTGGAAGTGACCATGGGATGCACAGATTGGCTGATATCTCAAAACCCAGATTCCTACAAAAGACAACAATATATTGTATAAAATAAAGAAATAAAGTGCAGTTCTCATTACTGAGTGGTAACACCCATAATTCCAATACCCAGGAGGCCTGAGGCAGGAAGACTGTTGTGAGTGTGAGGCCAGTGTGGGCTATATAGTAAGTTCAAGGCTCACCTGGGATATAAAGACCCTATCTCAAACCAATCAACAAACCAACCAAACATTGTGAGCAGAGAGAGGGTGATCTCTTTTGTCTCACACCTCATATGATTCTTTCGCATGAAGGGTCCACATAGCATAGCATGGCTAGACTCCCCCACCCACTTCTCATCTCACCCAGGGAGGAAGAGGGACTCAGTGTGATTGACGAGGTTGAAAGGAGAAGCAGGGACCGGACAGTTTGCACTCTCCTCTTTTCTCTCTGCTCCTTTTTTTCTATTTTGTGTCACAGAGTAAGTGAGTTGGGGTGATGCTGGTGGGTTCAGCATTTCCTGCAAGAGAGAGGAGAGCTGCCTGATTTCTGCAGTGTCATAAAGGGGTCCCTACTTGCCCAAGGGTGTGCCCAAGGGTGCCAAGGGTCACACCCTCCTGTAACATCTTATTGGCTGCTGTATTGTAGCCACCACTTACCTAACTCCTCTATCTTACTCCTTAACTTATTTGGCACTCTGATTAGGAAAAATAAAGGTGTTAATTACTGAGCATCCTTGATTCTCAACATTCAAGAAGAAGCTGTAGACCTCATTCTAGGGGTCTTCTGGTTTTTCTGCTCAGCTAGATAGATGGGTTTATACTGGTATTGGAGTCAGGGATTGTGTGGAGAACAATTAGAATCAGGAAAGAGAATTTATAATATTATTTTATGATGGCCACCCAGATTTTAACACAAGAAAGTGCAGGAAATCTGTCCACAACACTATGGACCCAGAATATTCAGCCAAGGGCCTGGATCCCACAGCAATGTCCTATATCAGTCCAGATGAAAACCGAGAGCCCATGCCAATGCCTTCCATGAGTCCAGCTGGAGGTCTAGAGCCCACGAGAAGGACTCACGCCAGTCTGTTTTATGAATCTGCACTGGGAAGGCCCAAAGGTCAGTGGTGGAAGCTAGAAAGTCTATACCTGTGGGGTGAAGGAGCTGTGCCGGTAGGTTGAGGGTTCTACACTGGATCCGAGAGGTCACGCTCATAATAAAGACCAGGGCTGCCCTGACAAGCACCACAGCCATCCTCAGTGACATGGAGGTCCCGAGCTCCTCTGACAATAAGAACAGTTGAGTACATGCCAGAAAACCGGCGTGATGAGTTTCTCCTGAAGTTTAAACAGCACACATCTTCCCCTCCAGGGCCAGGAAGTAATGCTCGATGTAAGGACCAGAGCTCCCCCAAAGTGAACCACAGCCACTCTCACCAAGTTCCTGAGCTCCTCCAATGACAATGGTCAAACTCTCACTGGGGAAGCTAGTCATGATGAGCTCCTCCAAGAGAACCAACGGCTTGAAACAACAACACTTAGAGAAACTCACAATGCCTCACTTGTCTTCTCCACATCTCTATTTATGCTGGCAACTGTCCTGAGGTAGAACATCTATGCTCAGCATCATGCTGATTTAATTCAGCTGGTATTAAGTTGACCACCAATTTTTAATCCATAACAACTGGCTTATCTGCATTGTCTTCTTCTCTCTTTTTCTGATGGTGTTGTGTGTTTTTCAGAATGATTATGGGCTAAGGGAACTAATTCTCATGTAGACTTTAATACTTTAAAGCTGAGTCAATGAGTGGGAAAAGTTTAATTTAATAACCATTTCATCCTCTGAAAGTGAAATCTACTATAAAATACAATCAATGAATACTCTCATAATTATAAACATATAATTTTAGTGTATCACTTTAATGCTAAAAGAACTTGTATTTTACTGTTATCTAACACCTAATAAGAGACAAGTACATTTTAAAATAGGACTGTTAATGCAACAAGAGAAGTGTGCCACTTAGCCAATTTATAAATAAAAGGAAAAAAGGAAGTGGAAGGAGACTAAGTTGAAAGTTACACTGCATTAGTGGCCAAGCGGGGTGCGAATGTAGATTTGTAAATATTCTTGTTAAATCCTAACTCTGCTGTCTTCCCTAAATATTTCAGAGCGCAGCTTATAGGCTGACTTTTTAAATTCACAACTCCCACAGTAATGTTGTCTGTTTAATTCAATGTAGCAAATATTTATTTACTTGATTCTTATGCCACATTCTATATTCTATTTGAGCAAAAGAGAAATAAACCAAACAAATATGAACCAGGTACCCCTGGAGAGATTGGAACAAACCCATTTACTTTTTTAGTTAAATTAGTATTTTTAGCAAAGAAATATTTTCTGAAAATAAGAGTGCCATCAATTCAATATATGTAGTATAATTTTTATTGCTACACTTTTTTATAACATGAAAAATAATAGCAAAAATATCCATCAATAGGAGGTAACCTCATAAGTAATTTGTAATATTAAATGGAAAAAATAGACCATTTCTCAATTGAGAAAAATAAGAAGGAAAATGGTGGAGGTGAAAGTGTCAAGTTGCTAAAAATATTTGTCCTTTGAATGATTATTATGAGTAATTTTTTCTCTCTTTCTAGAGATTTTTTATGTAGTATTTCTGCATAATCATGCATTAATTAATAATCAGAAAAATTTAAATTTGTAAGGGAGACATTTCTTCCTGTTAGCTTATTAATTCCAAGTTTCTTTCTTCTTTCTTTCTCTCTACCGGGGATGGAACTTAAATAAGAATTTAGATGAGAATAACATCTATTAAAGACTAGACAATGCTTTTTTTCCCACCAGATATCATGCTTGCCAGGCAGGCACTGTGCTACTGAGCTATGGCCCCTGGCCCCAATGCTCTTTTTTAGGAGCCATTATTTAATGGTTTTCGGATCTTTTGTTTTTTCCAGTGCATTCTGCAACATCATTGGAATAATACATTTACTCCAATTAAGCAGAAATTTTTCTTTGAGTCACTCTCTCTGTGCTGCCTGTGTTCTAATTATTTTTGTTCAGGTCCACTCCACACTACTCTGTGATGTCATGACGTAAATTCATACACAAAAGCAAATCGCTCAGAAATCCCACAAGATTCTCTTCAGAAGTTATTAACTACAGGTACAATCTCAACCACCTCCTTCCCCAAAATAAATAGAATATTCCTTATGTACAAATTTATCTTGTCAAATTTGGGAAGCATAGGCCTATGCTTGAAGACTAAAGATGGTTTATTGGGTCTTAGTGGGCAATCTATTTTACAAACATATATTGATTGCCCATTATGTTCCATTGTCCCTTTGGAAATTATAGTGGCAGATGTAAACAGAGATTTTATCAGCATGATAGGTGCTTACTCACACCACTCTGAAACCCTGGGGATAGTTGCCAGGAAGTACATAGGGAAATTTGAAGCTTGAATTTTGCTGGAAAATCGAAACCTGAGATGGAGTTCTTTGAACTTGAGCAAGTCAGTTAACCTCTGAGCAGTGGATCTCTGATTTAATCCATGCTGTTGGGAATATAGCTCAGCAGTACAGTGCCTGCCTAGCAAGCATGAGGTCATGAGTTCAATTCTCGGTTTAAAAAAAACAGATGTACAATGCTGATTTGTGAAACAGTTGTAAAAAAAATACAAGCATTTTGTAAAGTTGTGAGACTCAAAGGAGATAATGTGTATGAATATATATTTTATAAAGTGTGAAATTAACCACATAATTAGGGTATATTAATACATGTATTAGTAACTTTCTCATTTCTGGGACAAAATACCCAACAATGGCACCTTAAAGAGGAAAGTTTTATCTTGGCTTATGGTTCCAGAGAGTACAGTGCATGGTTATTGGGCTCCAAGGTAGAAATGGTGTAGTGGAAGGTCCATGGTGGTCAGGAAGCAGAGAAGGAACCAGGGATAAGACCACCTTTTTCCATATCTTACTCCTATTCTTCCAAATAGGCCCTATTTCCTAATAGCACATTCTGCCCTAAACTCATCGATAGATTAGTATTGACCCTCATGATTCAACTACTTCCTTAAAAGACCTATTTCTGAACATAGAGTTTTAGGGGACATTTTGGATCCAAACCACAACAGTTTTCAAGAACATGTTTACATAGTACAGTATATTCTGTTTGGTCATTATCCACTAAAATTTATGATATTTGTTTGGCAAAATAGGAAAGATTTTGGTGATGAAGTGGTTTGGGCAGCTATTTTAATCAGAAAAACCAAAGTTTCCTGGGTATTGTAAAATTAAAAAGCAGCTTTCAAATTTTGCATAGGCACATGATACTTAGTAACTGACAGCCTTGGAACATGTGGTCCTATGACTCAGCCTTTTATTTGTGGCTAGAATTTTCTCATCTGCACTTCCCTGGAGTAGCAGTTCATTGATTCAATATGACTTATTGGCTCAAGTATTGAGCCAATAAATATTATTTGAGAACTATATTTTAGATTCCTAGCAGTGGTTGATACAATGGTGAGGAAAGACATTTCATGTTCTCACGGAGCTTAGAGTACAGTGTAGGAGACAGTTAACTGTCAGGTAATCACACAATCCATTGCAAACACAATGACTGATCTGAAGAATATCTGCTGTCACAGGGGCATATGTAGTAATTCTTACGTTAGCGTCATCAGAAATGTCAGTTAAATGTCTTTGACAGGGAGGTATATGGGCTTAAATTTGAAGCATGAGTGATAGTAGCCCATATGTGAAGGGGGGTAATAACATTCTAGGCAAAAGGAACAGTTTGGGCAAAGGCCCTGAAATAAGAGAAAGCACAGTATCATGGGTAAATCAGAGAAGGCTGTATTACTGGGTTAAGTTAGGAACTTGTAGAAGAAGACCAGCACCAGAGAGATTTATGACACCAGGGAGAGTTGGAGGCTGTGGTAAGGAGCCTGTAGTGTTCCCAAAGAGCAGCAGGAAGATCTGGGCAGATATGCAGTTAAAAAATCCCTCTCACTGCAGTTAGCAGAACAGAACAGAGGTTGGTGAATTCAGTTTTGATTGCTGCTGAAGCAAATGACCATAAACTTCAGAGCACAATTTTGGTAGTTTGTAAGCCTTACCACAGAATGGCTCAATCATGTTCTTTGTTTGAGTCTCACAAGGAGAAAAGCTACGTATCAGATGGACTGTGGTTCTCATGCTTACTGGTTGTTGGCACAATTCACTTCCTTCTTTTGCCTTCCATACAGCCTCTCCCACCAGGCAGTAATGTGGGGTCAAGTCTTTCTCACATTTCCAGTCTCTCAGACTTCATCTTCTGCTGTCTTTTTCTAACTTCCTCTTCTACTTCAGCTGGGAAGCGCCTCTGTTTCTAAGGGCTCCTTTGATTAAGGTGGGCTAACCTGGATAATCCAGGATATTCTCCCTATTTTAAAGTCAAACTGATTGGTATCCTTAATTACACCTGCAAAGTACCTTTGGCCATTTGTGATGGTTAAGCTATATTGTCAATTTCATTGGCTTGGGAGCTTCCAAGGGGATTAAAAAAGCAAACCATTGGGTATATCTGGGTAAGTTATGGATTTGTGACTTTAGGGCCCATATCTGATTCGTCACTCTTTCTTTCTGACTTTCTGGTACTGTTCTCCTATTCTGCTCCCCAGTTCCCATGATCTAAACAACTTTATTTTTCTGCACCCTTCTGCCATGTTTCTGCTGTGAAACAAGCTACCCATGGACTTAATCCTCTGGAATCATAAGCCGAATAAACCACTTCCTCCTTTAGTTGATAGGCATTGCATATTGTGTCCCAGCAATGGGAAAGCTGAACAACACACCATGTAACATACATTAGTCATAGGTGTTACATTAGAGCAAGGTCATGTCAGCCAAAAATCTGCCCACAACAGTTGACATAGTGATAACAATTAGTAAGTTATTCCAATAATTAAAACAGAAGATGTGCATTATTTGGAAGTGGGTGATGATAGTAGATATGGAGAGAAGTGTATATGTTTGAGGATTCTTAGGAGAATGAGAGAGAGAATGATGTAAAGAAAAACTCCCTAATCTGGTTTGAATTGTAAAGGTTTCCCAAAAACCTATAAGCTAAAGACTTGGCAACCAGCTTGTGGCTGTCTTCTGAGATGCTGTAATTTGTAAAAGGTGTGGTCTAGTAGGAGAGAGTGTGCCCTTGAAGTGGATATTGGGACACTGGCCACTTTCTCTCTTTCTTTTTGATACCCAGCGGCCACAAGGTGAACAGATTTTCTCCATCGTATGCTGTTTACCATGATGTTCTGCCTTGCTTTGGTCCCCAAAGCAACCAGTTATGAGCTGAAACCTAAAATAAATAAATAAATAAATAAATAAATAAAGTAAAGCTTCTCTCCTGTAAACTAATTATCTTAGGCATTTTGTCATAGCAATGAAAAGGCGACTAGCATACTCCCTCCTAGATCTCTTGCTTGCAAAGTTGATTGAATAGGGAGCTTACAACCACAAAATGCAACTCATTCCTGTTTTGGACAGTTCTCGTGATGTACTTTTCTTGCCCGAATCTCTAGTTTTACTACCCCACTTCTAACCTGTCTCTATCCTGTATGTCAGATTGTCTTTCCTTTTCTTCATTTCTGCATAGAGTAGTACTGCAGTTTCTCGGTTTCCTGTCATTACTGGAAACCTGTTCTTCCAACCACTGTTGGAAACAGAGAAAAATCTGTTCCAGATAATTTATTTGTGATTATAAGCATATACTGAGTTATAAAAATCCGTATATACTAATATCTAAGTCAATTATCTAAGAGAAAATGTCCTAACCTTACGACTAACCATTATTTATAAGCTAAAGTTTATTCATCTTAATTTTGTAAATGTGTGTGAAACATTGTAACAGAAGTGGGGTAAGAAAAAATACTGTATTTGCTCCCCTTTACTGTAACAAACACCCCAGTCAATCAACTTTTAAGAGAAAAAGGTTACAATGGGTCCTGGTTTTGGAGATTCTCGGCTATAGTCAGGCAGGCTCATTGCTTGTAGGTGTTAGTGAGGGGGCAGCAAATCTTGGCTGGTGCTATGAGACAGTAAAACTGTTCCTGGCTTGACTGGGAAGTGAAAAAGAAAGGAAAAGAAGGATCTGGGGTTTCATTGTCTTAAGGACCAGGAGACATCCTGTGAAGATTATCTCTTAAGGTTTTTCACCACTTTTCAATAGCGCCAAGCTGTGCTGCGTCCCTAGCCCCTTCTTATTTATTTATTATAAAATTTTGTGACAGAATCTTGCTAAGTAGCTAACTTATCCAAGCTGGGCTCCAATTTTCTGTCGTCCTGCGTCAGCAAATGCTTTCTTCCATAATGATTATTTTTGCTTCGTGATATAGCTTGACCTTATATTGTCACCATATATGAATTTTTCTGGTTCTTTTTAACAGTAGCAGAATATTCCATTTTTAAATAAATACACCATAATTTATTTAACCTGCCTCATTAGGGGGTGAATACCTTGTTTTCAACTTTTGCTGTTATGAACAAGATCTAATTAATAGCTACATGTAGGTATCTTTGACTACTTGTGTGATAGATATCTGGAATAACTTTCTAGATTTAGAATTGTTGGATCAGAAATCATATGTAGAATTATTATAAACTTGTCCACTAAGAAGACTTCTGCAGCATGTTTCTTTCTCTTAATCTGGGAGTCCAAGTGGAGGAAAGAATTCAACTTCACTTAGAACCAAAGGAAAACTTTGCAAAGAAAAATCTGAGACAGGACAAAGTTATCTCTTCAAGTAGTTGAGGAAATGTGAGAATTAATACATTTTCCCACTCTGGAACTAAGTTAGGTATTGGAAACAGTGTAATAGTGTTAGGGAAAATGAGGATTAATCCCCTTTCCTTGGGGAACTCTTAGCCTCCTTGGTAAACCCCAGACTAATGCAGTGTTGAAAAAGGTGGGGTAAATAAAGTGCAGAAACAATAAATGGGGGAATGTTTCACACTTAAGCTGAGTCCCTTCAATGAGTAGGGTTTTAGGGTGAAAGTGTTTTGGTGTTACTTGCTAAGTAGCCTAGTGGCTTTTGCAGGATGGTAAGTAGTTTGTGTACCTTGAGGAATAGGGTAGGAAAATGAACCTGGGAAACCATGAGCTCTCAGGCCATGTTATGAAAAATGCTTTCTACTGCAGGTGATAAGAAAGGAATAACAAAAGGTTTTCAAAATTGAGGTTAGTTTTTTCTCAAATAGGAAGTCTACATGTAGAAGGCTGAGGAACCCGCTCAGAGGCTAACTGGGATCAGGCCTGTGTCCCTGTAGTTCTCTCAGCCCTTCTTTCATGGTGGCAAAATGACAATCTGATTTTCTGGTCTGACATCTGCATTCAAGCCAAGAGGAAGGAGGTAGGGGTGGGGATAATATTTCTGTTTCCTGCATCAGGAAAGTTTAAGCTTTGCTAGAAGCCCCCCCCCAAACAGATTTCTGTTGCTCTTTTACTGCCTCCCATGAGTTGCTAGCAAGCTGAAAGCACGGGGAACTGGCTTAGTCCAACTATGACCATTGCTGGTGAGTGTGCCTTCAGATTCCCAAGCAAAATCAAGACCCTAGAGCCAAGGATAGATTCCAGGGGATAATGAAGTTAGCTCCTGATGAGTTAGATTTTGAAAGGCCTTGTACACTATGCCGTGGCAGTTGAATTTCGTCTTGGTAAGCCAAAGTCAATCCCTTAATTTTCCATACAGCTCAGTAAACTGCTGTTCTTTCCCAAATAACTCCAAGATTCTGGATTTGGGGGCCTTTATCTCAGAATGACAGCCACTGATCTAATGAACAGTCCTTGCTATGTACTTTGAAATACAAAAGGACAAGATTGTACTATCTCTTTCATCTGCAAAGCTTTCCTTCACTTAAAAAAGCATATTATAAACAAAAGCATTTCACAGGATGTGGAGATGGAAATAAGATATGTAACCAGTTTACATTTTAGGAATAATCATAGGGATGGACAAACAAACCCTTTTTTAGTTAAAAAAATTCCATATTTATACACACATATATAATTACTACCAAGTTAGTATATTTTAAAACATCTTTAATTTGCTGGTCATACAGGCAGCTCAAATATGCCACAACTTTTATGGTTACACATGATTTTTCTTATATATGTGTATTTTTTGTTTTCACCAAGTCAGAGTAGCTGAATACTAAATAGTCTACATTTAGTTTATCTATAAATTATAGTTCTTCACACTGATATGTTTATATGTTTACATATAGTATATAAATGGGAACATAGAACATTGAAATGAGTTCTTCAGGATTTCTCTATAGGTTACTCTTTAAAAGTAACATGTTAAAAACTTGTAAGAATATTTGGAAATTATGAACTGTGTTGGGGAAGCACAAATTCACAATGGTTAGCTTTACATACTTCCCTAAGGATGAACAGAGGTTTGGGATTATTGGTATGACCCTTTTGAGATTTTCTGTTATCCCACTATGATACTAAGACTAAGACTAAGACTAAGACTAAGACTAAGACTAAGACTAAGACTAAGACTAAAGATGCTTCAGGGCAAGATCTTTCTTAGCATAAGACCTCTCTGCCCTCCGAGTCACCCTAGAATCCCCTCACCATTTTCCTCAATCAATAAATACCGAGGTTCTGGCTACCTCTTGGCTTTTTGTTCCTGCAGACAACTGGTCATCCCAGATCCCCACGGCTTGCTATTTGTCCCTTTCTCTTTCTCTCTTGCTGTGCACCATTGTACCTCACAGGAGACTGGAGCCCACTGCAGGGGTCCCCAGGAGAATTGGCAATATGTATTATAATTACTATACTCTTCTATATAAATATATTTGAGATAACAAAGGGTAATTATTTTTCATAAGTAAACTATTCCTTTAAAGAATCTAAACACTAAGAAGCTATGATTAATTTTTATATAAAATATTAGTAGAAAGACTTCAAGTCTAGTCTCTGCAGACACTCTTCAGATTTATATCCATGGCATATCAGTAAGTGGTTTTAGTATTTTTTACTATTAAATTTTTTATCATGGTTAATGTTATTTCATGTTATTATTAATAACAATAAAAGGACAAAAATCTTTTAAACTTTTCATCACAAATATGTACATGAGCTACTAAGTCTATCCTATGACTTAGTAAATGTAAACACACTTACAGCTATACAAAAGGAATAAAAAACACAAGCTGTGACTCAGTAATGACAAAAGTATCCAATTTTCTATTACCCCGCCCTACCATATATGAAGGATGCATTGCTGATAGAGTGATTTCAAAGTAGTAAGCATAATCCTTTCCCTACAAGAATATTGGAGGTGATCAAATAAAACCCGATCTTTCATTTGTTACAAAAATCATTCCTTTCCCCTGTCCTACTCTTTCTTCCCCTTTCTGTCCTGTGGGTGGTGAAGTCTGGGCTGCAGGCGATGCCACTCTGTATAAGACCCCCAAAATGGGTTGGGGCAGCTTATTCCCGACTACCCCAGCTCTGACAGTCTGGTCTCCTCAGAAGCCCATGCCATGCATGTGAGAAGTTTATTTGGGGATTTGTCTGTAGAGGACACAGGAAAGGAGGAGTGGGCAGGGAGAATCTCCAGATACCTGTGCAAGAAGGAGAAGGAAGGCTGAGTGTCACCAGCCTTAGGTCACCACAGTTTGGAGTCTCAGGCAAGCTCATGGGAAGGCCCTAAGGTACTGAAGTTTCCCACTGAAGAAGTGTCCGGTTGGACCGGAAGGGTGGCTTTGCGGGTGACACTGCTATGGACCCAAAGGAGCAGCTGCTGGAAGCTGTCAGTCTCCTGTGTCCCCTCTGGAGCTGCTCTTGAGGGAGATCTGTGTGGATGGTAGTCACAGCCACCACACTGACACTGTCTTTCTTATTCCAGATCATATTGCTCCCCTATCTGAAAACCTTCAGGAGCTCTATGTGGACTCCAGAGTAAATTCCAACATGTACTGAAGACTTGAAAAAGCTGTGACGCGTGACTCATTTCTATCCTTCAGTGTCTCCCTGATTCCCGCTTCCAGTCATAGACATCTTTGCCCCTTAGTCTGCAGCTCCGAGGCCATGTGATATGTCTGAGAATTTGCTCCTCCCCCTTTCCTCAGCCTCTCCAAATTCTGCCCATCTCCCCATTTCCAGGCAGACTCTTCTTCTGTAAGGCGTCCTTCCCAAGACATTTGTTCAGGAAGGATCACCCTTTCTCTGTGCTGAAATCCCATCTTGTGCCAGTGTTTGGTGTGATTCCATTTTATTTCTTAATATTTTTCTTTGAAGATCCAGAAGAAGGAAATATATTTCGAGAAATCTTCCAGCTTGTGCATCTACTTAGTGATCATTTGGTAAGTATTTATTGAAAATTAGTTGAGCCAAACACAGAAAAGGATACTTGTTTGTTATAAGAGGAGGAAGGAGAAGAAAGGTAGATCCATCTCAAAAAACTAAGGGATGTTTGTGCACTCAGGCTTTCTGAATTCTCTTTGCCTCTCAACGAGATTAAAGATTCTGTTTCCTAGAACTTGAAACCCATGACGGATGGAAGAGCTGACAGGTAAGAGCTGGGGAACAAGGCAAGATTTTTTTTTTTTTAATGTAGCCTTCTGTGATCTCAGCTCTAAAGTAGAGAATCAGATCTGTGTTGTCTGTGTCACTCCTCCCTTCCTTTATTATGTGTCCCCATATGGTCCCACTGAGTTCTTACAGGACTGAACTGTGATGTGTCTTATGTCTGCTTGTGTTTATTTGTGGGTCTCTATCACTGGGAGTGGGTGCCAAACCGCACAGAATGAAGGGTGGCATGCAGCAAGGGAGGAAGTGGGTAATCTTACAGCAGCAGAAATCTGATTATCAGAGGGTGATTTCCAGGCAATCAGGAGAGAATTACAGTGAAGGAAAAAGTAACAGGAGATGAGAGGCAGATGGCAGAATACAGAAAAGAGAAAAGAGGGGACACACTTGGCTTTGCAGTGGTCAGTAGGATTGGACTGTTTTCGGCCCCACCGTAAAACTAGAAATGTCAGATTCAGATGAACAATTCTTCATCGTGTGCTAAGTTTTACGAAAGGCCATCATCATCTTTGTAGTCCATTTAACACAATTGAGATAAACGAATGTCGATTTGCAAAGCAGGTCTAATCTAGTTGACAATACATGCCCAAACGTACCTCGAATAGTTTAATTATTACACGGTGGAATATGAATTTGAGTTTCTTTCTCCTTCTGTGTTTAATTTACCTGTGAGTTATGCTGGATTAAAGTTGAAGACATCCCAAATCCATAAACATTCTCCTCTTTACCGGTAAACCGGAGCCCAAACCTTGCTCAGCGTGGACCTGCAACAACTTCCTAACTGGTCTCATTAATTCAAGCTTTGTATTTGCATGGTCTATTCTCTGCCCAGCACCAGGGAAACCTTTCAGAAACTGAAAACCGTGTCTTTCCACTCTGCTGCCTAACAGTTACAGTGTTTGCCAGGACGCTCAGCAAGAACTGACATCCTTGCGTGGCCTGGCACTCTCCTGCCTCTCTGCTATGCCTCTACCTTGCTTCTCTGTGTGCACTGCCAGCCAGCCACACCATCCTTACTGCTATTTCTGGAAGTTTGCATGCTCTATGCTTTTTGTGGGCATTTAAAAATGCTGTTCATCCTGCCTGGGACAGTTTGCATCCCATCTTTACAGAGCTGCTGGCTTCTTCTTTTAAAAGAATTTTATTCTATTTTGGTTAACATATATTAGTAGTGCATATTAATGGAGCTCAGTCAGATATGTATTTTAACACATGCATACAGTATGTATTGATCAAACCCATGCACCTTTCCCTATATTTAGGGATCTCTGGTGAACCATTCTATATTTGGGTTGACTTTTTTTTCCAGTACTGGGGATTGAACCTGGGACCTTCTCATTGAGCTCAGTTTTTATTTTGAGACAGGGTCTTGGTAAGTAACTAAGTTGCCCAGGGTGAGCTTGAACTTGTGATCTTCCTGCCTCAGCCTCCTAGAGTGATAGAGATGGGATTATAAGCACCTGGTACCTCACTGGCTGTTTTATTTTTATTTTTATTTACTTATATTTCAGCTACCACATACTGAAGAAAGAACATGCTGTTCTTGTCTTTCTGTTCCTGGCTTTGTGAGCTTAACATAATATCCTCTAGTTCCATCCATTCAGCTACAAATAACAAGATTTCTTTCTTCTTTATGGCTGATTTTCATTGTGTATATATACCATGCTTTATTTATTCATGTTTTAGCTACTGTGAGAAGTGGCACAGTAAAAATGGGCATGCAAGTATCTTTTTGGTATGTCAGTTTCATTTCCTTTGGATATATATACCCAGAAATGGCATATCTGGGTCATACGGTGGTTCCACCTTTTTTTTTTTTAAAAGAATTCGTTTTTTAAAGAATTCTTCATAAGGTTGTACTCATTTGCATCTGCACCAACAGTGTATGAGAGTTTCTTGTTCTCCACATCCTTTTCATTTCTCTCTCCTTCGTGAAACACTCCTCCACCACCAGTCTAAGAGCATCCAGCCGTTTTTCCACTTCACCCTGTCCTAGAGCTTCACGGTACTTAGCAGCATCTGAAATGTGTTTATTGTCTGGTCCCATTGAAGATTTATGCTTCTGGAAGGGAGATATCTTGCTTGTCTTTTTCATTACTCTATTGCCTGGGCCTTCCGCCATGCCTCAGGCATAGCTGGTTATAATTCAAGAGCTGTTGTGCCAGGCATGGTGGTGCATAGCTGTAATTTCAGTACTTGGGAGGCTGAGGCAGGAGGATTGCTGTGAGTTTGAGGCTAAAAAAGTAAGTTCAAGGCCACCCTGAACTACGAAGCAAGATCCTGTCTCAAAATAAATTTAAAAAACCGTTGAATGAATGAATAAAAATGTATGGACTTTCAGAGACAAAGAAGCAGCACTGAAGCTCACCAGTACTTGGGTAAAGTTCTTGGAGGAAGTAAAATTATTTTAGTTGTGAGAATGGTGAGGGGCAAAGACTTGGATGCTTTGTGTGTGGGAAGCCCTTGCTTTGGATGGAGCGGAAGACACCTGGAAATAAAGGTGAAGTGGGTGTCGTGTCAGTGTGTGGCCAGGGTGTGGAGTGTGCTTGGAATCAGAGGGCAAAAGAAAGTTGTTACACTGTGTGTGTACGTGTGTGCGCGGGTGAGCTGCTTCTGGTGCAAAGCGCTGAAGTTTTATAGGAC
Organism: Dolichotis patagonum; assembly: GCA_004027295.1. Classification (NCBI taxonomy): domain Eukaryota; kingdom Metazoa; phylum Chordata; class Mammalia; order Rodentia; family Caviidae; genus Dolichotis; species Dolichotis patagonum. Next base: position 31,779 of record PVJX010002744.1, read on the forward strand.
TTTTGGTAGCCAGTCATCATCTTGTTTGTGATTTTGACAAATATGGAATAAATTACAATCCATGAATCATGAATGCAATGAACAAAAAGTCACTCAGCCCCATCTATTTCATTTTTATGCCAATAAGAGTGGTTTTATTTTCTGGCTCCTCTGTTTCTCATGAAGTGCTTCACCGCTTTGATAGAACAGCTCTCCGAATTATTCACTCTAGGAGTAGTTTTCATTTATTTGACATTTTATTTTCTCTCAGGAATGGGCCTTATAGAGCATGCATTTCTTTTTCTTGAACGAGATAATATATTCGAAAGTACTTTGCAAAACATCAGATGTTTCCCAATGGAAGGTACGATGATTATTACCTTTACGGTTTTGGGGGCATAAACTACTGATCGTATCATTTTACTGTTCCGATTTTTCTGCTTTTTATTAAAATAAGAACTGTTTTTCTGGAGATTTTCCTGCTGCAGTCAAGAGGCAAACGTGTTTGTTTGTACATTGCCCATTACTAACTTTAAGAAAAATTATTGAAACACACATATCTCTGAGACAAATCTTGGATGAGAAATCAATCATAGAGTATATACTTTGTCAGATGTACAAATTATTAAAATTCTTCCATTTTCCCCTGATCCCAGGGATCAAATCAAGGAATGCTCTGCCACTGAGCTACATCTTCAGCCCTTTTAATTTTTATTTTGAGGCAGAGTCTCACCAAGTTACCCAGGCTAGCTTCAAATTTGTGATCCTCCTGCCTCAGCTCCTGAGTAGCTGGGATTCCAAGACTGTGTCTCTGTGCCCAGTTAACATTCTGCCAGTGTAGACGAGGACTTATTCTCATTTCCCCTATTTGGCTCATTTCTCATTAGCACAGAATATCTTCATGTAGAAAATTGCATCTAAGATTACAGGAGGACCAGCAAAAATAGGAAGATTTTAGTTTTATGTTCTCATTTACAGTGAAACTGCCTATTAAATAATCTAAGGGACACACTCAAAATACGCAAGTGTTTTCCAAAATGGAATTGATCTCCTCCTTTATCCTCCACAAGTAGCTGAATGAATTGTGACACCTGAGTGTAATGATTCTGTACTCGTGTTGATGCTGCCTAGGGTATTTTTAAAAAGTGGCAACTTTTCTGCTCTGGGGACATTATAGGAGAAGCAAGGTCTTCACGGAGATAGTGGGATTCTTGGTTCCGTCTCCAGAAAGTAAGACTGGCAATTCTGTTTGGAGGCGAAGGACAAACTGAGGTAACAAAAAAAGTAGCACGGTCCTGAGTTCTGACCTGGAAGGAATTGCAATGAGTTGAGCCTAAGTGGGTGAGCAGAGGGTGGCAGGATGGGGAGCACTTTCTGAGGAATGTAGGAACAGGGGGAGCTGAGCAGAGTTATCCAGGAAGAGGCAGGGCAAAGGAAACTATTACTGTTTTGTTTTGCATGGAGTAGCTGATGAAATGTAGGAGCAAATGCAGATTTCTAAGACAGCAAGAGAGACAAGAACTCTGCCTGAGGCCAGGTGTGGTGGCTAATGGTTGTAATCTTAGCACTTGGGAGGCTGAGGTACGAGGATTGCTGTGAGTTCAAGACCAGCCTGAACTGCATAGCAAAACCTTGTCTCAAAAAGACAAAAAAACCCAAACAAACAAACAAACAAACAATCAACCCTGTCTGGATTAGGAACAGGCAAAGGTTAAAATCTGTCTAATAACACAAATGAATTTAGACTTTGAATACAATAATAATAGCAATACTTAACATCTGTTGAACTTTGTATGTACCAGTTATTACACTAATCATTTTAATGAGTAATCTTGCTTACAGTTTCAGAGATAAGAACTGTGTTCATCCTTACTTCATAGTTGAGGAAATAAAGGCTTAGAAAATCTAAAATAGTGGAGCCAAGACCTAAACTATACCTGTTTGATCTCAAAACCTCTGATCTGTATATTTTCTGAAGGTATCATGGTTTATGCGCTTACATATTTAATTTGAACAATATAGACAGGCACAGAAGTTAAACTTAGCTTTACCATGTAAGATAATGTAATGCTTCAGACAATCATTTTCCCCAAAGATAACTACCGTTTTCATGCCTTTGTTTATTCAGTATCCATATTCCTTATTTCATGTAGAGCATCTTATGACCAGTTTTCTGAAATTTTTATATTAAAAATATAGCAATACTTTCAGAAAGTGATATTTTTCCACACTTGTGGATTCTTCTTCTGAGGAAAATATTATTTCAAGACACATTACTTATGTACATACAAACATATGCATATATAAAATGTAAGTTTTAATACATACTACCAATAAGAGGTTGTGGCAATTTATACTTTTTTAACCATATTACATGAATGCTTTTCTTTACTTATGTTTTGCACAAACCATTTAATTTTTAAAATTTGTGATTCTGATAGTAGGGAAATGATATTTCATTTGATATATATATATTTGTTTGTTTTATTTTTTGGTACCGGGGATCGAACTCATGACCTCGCGCTTGCCAGGCAGGTGCTTAAGCCACTGAGCTAAATCCCCAGCTTGTTTTATATATTTTGAGTTAAGGATTGAAGATCAACTTTTTTTTCCATATTTATTGGCTTAATATAAATACATTTCTTAAATATATTAATGTAAATGTCTTTGTTTCCTTAACTCTGCACTGTTCTGTGTATCTTTAGCTGTATATGAATGCAGAAAGCATTATGGGACAGAAAGAATTGGGAAAGGATGACAGTGGTGGAAGGAGGGGTTGGAACGCTGTTTGAAAAGTGAGATAAAATTTCCTTTGCTTTAAAAACAAATGTGAAGAAGAAGGAAAAAAAATGAAAGCACATTGAAAGAAACATCTATATTATGATAATTGTTTTTGTTTCCTTTTGTATTATCAATGACATCCTTTCAGAACTACCCTATCCCTTGTCTATAAAACACTTCATTTAAGAAGCACCTCTTTGCCATTCTCTGAGACTGCCATTTCATTGTCTTGCAGGCCTGAGCAAAGATCTCTTTTCCAGAGTTAGGAATGGGGAATACCTAAATTGTTCGTTGATTAAGGATCCAGAGTAGGAGTGTTCTATAAAGACATACAAAGCTCTGGGATTTTGCTCTTTTTGTGATTAGAAAAATCTAAACCTATTCTCCCTCAGGGAATTAAATAAAGCATACCAGTTCAATCAGTATTTTCTTGACATAAATGGACACAGGCTTGAAATTTTTATGTATTTGAATTCTGTGGTATTGATATCTGTCTGTCTGCCTTTCTATCTCTCTCTCCCTCTATCTCTATATTCTTGGATGATTCTTCAAAGAAAGGGTATTATAAATAAAAAATTTTTAAAAAATCTATTTGGTTGTATTAGAAATATCATCCATGATCTATTAGAAATAATTACCTAAATATTTATCTTAATCAAGTGCAGTTATTAACCAGTATACAATTTTAATAGCCAGCTCTTTCTACTCATTGTAATTCAAGATTGTGCCTCTGCTGCCGTTCGTAAATCACTTGTTATGCACCCCCACTTTCTAATACCAGCCTAACCGTTGGCTGAATCTTGCTGTCAAAACATTCCAATTCAATCTGACGCAATTTTATTCTGCATGTGTGCGTCCCTATCTACCCCATAGGGTAGCAGAAATAATGGACTACATCTAAGTAGTTTTTTCTGCGAACACCTGTACTAATTAAAACCTCAAATAAATGGAAGATTCTTTACAAGTTCATCATTAGTGCGCATCATTAAGAACTTCTTTTCACAGGCACAACAAACAAGATGTGGACTGTGTACAACGGCTCGTCAAAGATGGATGAATAATGGGCGCTTTATTCGTGGAGCATTCCGAAGGAGCCTATTTATGAGCTAGCTGAAACGTGATTCATTGGACCCTTGGTGGTTCCCACACCCGTGGTAGACGAGCATGAAAGACCCTCGTTTCTAGACCTTATAAAATGGTAGGCCTTTTATTGCCTGAAACAAAAGTGATTCCATATCCTTACCCATGTGGATTACACACTGGGGCTGACTTTTTTCCTGGTTGTTACAACAACAAAAAACTCTTCTCCAGGTTCATAGTTTCCAATTGGGTGCCCCATCAAGGGGCCTCTGGCACCCCACACCAAAACTGCTGGGGGAACCCTGAAAGGTGTAAAAGCTGAAATCTCCATGCGACAGAAATTTAACTAATCATGCAGTCTTTTTTTTCTCCTGTTACTTAATACTTGAAGCACAAATAATATATTTTGCTGACAACTTTTTTCTTCTTGTTTTCTATTTTTACCTACATGCTATGAAAGAGGGACACAAAAAAGATAATAACAGCCAGTTTAAATTATTCTAAAAGTGAGACTAGAAATTAACTTTCCACAGGAAACCATCCCATAAAGTTGTACAAATATGATGTTTCAATAAAAATTACATATAAAAGAAATTAGCATAACATACAACACAATCATTTCTTCCTCCTCTCCATTCCGTGACAGTAATCATTACATGGTTCTAGTAGAGAAACATACCCTTTGCTTGTGTATCTGGGCACACGAGATAGCCTCTGTAAGGAAATGGGATGCCTGCTGCTAGTGAAATACTTGCTCTCCTGATGTACTTTTCTTCCATTCCAATTCTCTGAAAAAAACTTAATTTTCCTTTTAATATCCCTCATATGGCATAGTGTCAGATTTCATTATTTCCTTTATCGGTAGTTTCCTTAGTCATATCAGAGATGTAACTTGGGAATCGATTCTTTTAAAATAAAAATGAGCTTATAGCCTTTTATTGCTTGTAATATTGGGGAACACTGGGGAAGCAATGATGTTTGCCTTTGCTTATCTAAGAAAATAGAATAATGTCATTGCAGAGAAGCATCTCATATGTATCACAAATTTCTGCAGGAAAATTGGATTTGGCCTCAGTGTGTGGCTGGGTGCCAAGGACCAGATTAAAAGTATAAAATATACAGTATCTACTTTATAACAGTTTTATATATAAAAAAGAATCCAAATTAGTGTATAATGTACATCGTATTTCTGCTTTATTTGCATGAACATAAATCATGTCTCATGGAAGGTAACTGAGCATGACCTTCTAAGTCTGTGGCCTGAGAAAAGGAGGGCGGACATGCTTCTGTTGCATTCCTAATAAATTTCACTTTGTGTAACCTTAGCTCTATATACCTCTTTCTTTAGTATCTTGGGACTTTCTGCCTTTAGTGGTGGGTTCTTACATGCCTAGATCTAATTTTTCCAAATCACTGTATGCCAGATGCAAAGAACACACAGGGTCATATTATTATTAACTCAGAGCCCAGAGTCAGTGAGTCTATGTAAAGACAGCCATCCGAGCACACGCCTAGGAGTAAATGTGTAAGTGTGATAGAGAAGTGTCTCTAAAGTGCTATGAAAACAATGGCAAGATAATTCATTCTGTTTCTTTTAGGGGTAAAATGTTCCTACTGGCACCCCTTATTCTTTGTTTCTGCTTTATTTTTACAGTAGTTGTTATCACTTGATAAATCTACTTTTTAAACAATTTTTATAGTGTCATCCCCCCCCCAAAAGTAATGATCTTTTGAGAACAGGAACTTTCCAACTTTATTCACAGTTTATATCTTAGTGCCCATGATAACACATGACATCTACTACTTGCTACTACTACTTGCTAATTGTGGTTTTAATATGTTCCCTTAAAATTTTAGGTGTTGGAATGTAATGACCAATGGGATGGTTTTATGAGATAGGAGCCATTAGGAGGTGATTAGTTCATAAAGAACTCTCCCCTTTTAAACAAGATTAAGGCCCTTATAAAGGAGGCCTTTTGCTTTCTGCCATCTGAAGATACTACATTCCTCCCCTCTGGATAACACAGTCACAAGGTGATGCCTTGGAAGCAGAGAGCAGACTTCACCAGACAACAGTCTGTTGATACCTGCTGTTGGACTTCTCAGACCTATGAAAAAAATAAATATTTTCTTTAGAAGTCACCCATTTCAGGTATTTTGCTAGAATAGCACTAGTAGACTAAGACACAGGCTTAGGGTAATGTATGAAACAGAGAAACCTGTGTGTATAGAATGAGTGAACAGAATGAGAAGTGACAGAGAGAGAAGTATTAGACTGCACAGGATATTGTAGGTCGAAGTAGAAAGTTCGGAGTTTATTGTGGTTTTAAAAGGAAGTTAGTAGAACATTTCAAGGAGAGGAGTGTCATGATCTGATTTATGTTTTAGTAAACACATTTGCACGATTGCTTGCAGTTATTTAAAAGGTAGTCTCTAAAGGAAGGTTGGGGAGGGCTCTTCAAGGAGTCTGCTGTGCAACTGTAGAAAATATATGATCCCTGTTATATCAGTGAGGATGGTAAAATGTGCTTGGAGTACAAATGTTGTGGAGGTGGATTTGATAGCATTTGAAGGACAAAGCCAAGAGTGAAGGCAGAAAAGGGGGGAGAAGGAAATAAAATACACACCGGTTCCAATGGGCAATAGGCCAAGTTAACCCTGTGTTGTAAGCTTGTAGTCTTGTAGTCTTGGGCTAAACAATTTTAAATGGTCAACCTTTCAATGTGAAGATCTGGGTAAATTCTGGCCAATGGGTTCCAACAGCAAAGGGAACCATCACAATATGAAGACAGGGATGCCATGTGTTTTACCCCACTGCAGTCACTCTTCAGACATCTGAAGACCCAAGTGAAAGGTGGTGTTTTAGTGAAAGTGGCCTTCAAGTTTCCACTCAGTAACCTAGGCAACTGCTATCATAACCCACATGTCAGAGGTATTATCGTCTAGCAAAGCTAATGCGAAACTAATAGTATATTTCTGGGCTATGTGACCTCCAAAATTAATGATTTTTAAGTTGACAAAGAGCTAGAGGATTTATTTCAGGTTTTCCTTGGTAGCAATTCTTCATTCCAGGCAACATTCTGCTTCTGTGGTTTTATTAGGGTTTGAAAAGCATGCAAGGGTAAGAAATAGCACACAGCCCTGCATAGAGAAAAACCCCAGCCCTTGGTCCCATCATTCCTGTCTCAGTTTGGTCAAGGTGGCCACGGTGGCCAGGGTACTGCAGTTGAAGGTGATTAACACAACTAAGTTCTGGAGAGAATAAAATTTAGAACTGCTATCAAAAAATTGGTAGCGCGCTGGTTGCACCAACACACTGTCAAAACAATTGCTCCTCTTATCAGCACAGAGGAAAATAATTTAAACTTTAATGGAGCAGCAAGTGAACAAAACAGCTGTGTTTCCCACACATTAGCTACATGGTTTCCTATGAAATACACAAAGCTGTGTTTGAGAATTGAATGTAATAGATGAGGCAAAGAAAAAATTAAAGTTTGATCTTAAATTTTGTTTTAATTGATGAGGCCACAACTACAGTGTTGACAAAATGATTATAAGAAACAAGAAAAAGCAAAAGAAAGTGATCGCTGTGTTTATCTGAACCAGTGAAGAAGCCACTTCTGAAAATAGCTAATCAAAACTTGTACCCTTTGGCTTAGAAAATGTTTTTCTGTTTATAATTGAGTACAAGAGCATGTGGTTTTCAGGAAGTTCATTTAAATGTAATGAATAAGCAAAGTTCACTTTGGACTTAGGAGATGCTGGGAAACTACTTCATTTCTCATCATCATCATCTCTGTACTTGGAATAGATCGTTCTCTCAATTCTTCTAGAAGGCTGACCCATCTGGAACTTTCCCAAGAAGATTATGGGAAGAGGCTATGTGTTTGTTTATAGTATCATGAGAAATAAGGAAGAGTTGAAGTGTCAACCAAGCTGTAAGTAAGTCCATTATTGTGTTCATTTGACACATCTGAATTATGGTCAAGTCTAAAAGTTTGCAATAGATCTTCAAACCTCCTTGAGGTCACAGACCACATCTAGTGTGTATTTCTATTAGCACTTAGCACCAGTAAGTGCACCAACACATTTGTGAATGAAATGAATACGCATCTAGTAAAGGAAGAAGTGTGGCTAGGATGTTAAAAGAAGGTTCTTGGCAAGGGAGAATTAATTTGTCCCTCAGAAGCGAGATAGTCTAAACAGAAGTTAACAGACACAGACAGTATAAGGAATTACAGCTATTAATACATTTGTAAGAAAGATTTGATCAGAATATGAATGTGGGTAGACTCACCAAAGACCATTGATTCATTCTTTTATCCAGCCATGCACTGTATTTTAGGCATTGTTTATACCTTAAGTGTGCATTGTCTAACAGCACACACACAATCTCTGCTCCATGACTGTTTAGTCTAATGAAGAAGACAGACAAAAACCAAATAAAGAGGTAGGAAACTGAATTGAAAAAAAATGACCATATCAAACAAGATATCCAGTTTGCTGCAACAGAAAATATTGAGGAGATGAACTATTGATCAAAGTGAAGGGGGAAATCCTCTAGGGGCCAACATTTGATCTGGATGAGGAGTGGCCAGCCTCGCACCAGCAGAGAATTTTTTGTGGAGAGGGGGAAGTTGGAATGGTTGATGTTCTGGGCAGCGGGAACAGTGTGCAAAAGCTGTGAGAAAAGAAATATCTTGGCTCCTTCAGAAACCAAAAGGAGAATTTGTAGATATTCAGGCTAGATTTAGAATAAAAATGGGATAGTGAGAATCTCCTGGGGTAAAGAGAAGTGAACAGTCTAAAAGAGGATAACAGTTATTGGTAATATTCATTCCTCTGAGAAATATGCTTTGATTCAGTTATTATTTTGGGTGTTGAGATAGTAGTAAAAGTTTATATTTCCGAAGAGGAAGACATATCAGAAAAGAAGTAACTCAATGAATAGTTTAATTTCACATCATGGTGGATACAATGAAGAAAACACAATCTCATGGGTGAGATGGTGACTGCTTTAAATGGTGAAGTCAGAAAAAGCTCTGCATAACCTAAACAAGATCTTCAGTAATAACAGACAGTTATTATTGACACACTGTGGCACGTGTCTCATAGATTCACCACCACTGAACTAGACCAAGAGCATTTTAGACAAAGCACGTGCAAAGATCCTGAGATCTTCTGTTTATGTGCAGCCTTTTTCAGGATTGCCAAGAATAGAGCTATTCTCATGTTCTCTATCTCCTATGATATGTCTTTCCATCATGTTCTGAAACATCCATCACTCTTGAAACCAGCATCATTCCTGGCTCACACTCACCACTTCTTCCTCCTTTCCTCTCGGCTCTTTTCTTTCCAGCCCTTTGAACGAGTCATCTTCCCACTTCTGTTTCATTACCAGCAGCACCTTCTCCCTGACATGGGCACTGTGAAGCCTGCTGGGGTGGGCAGAAATTCAAACAGCCCAGAACAGGAAACCTGTGTGAACCAGGGGGTCAGAGCAGGAAATGGGTACAGCAAATGGTTCACTGCCACATGTGAGATTCAGTTCAACAACCTGTGCCCCGTTTCCTGCTGCGGGGCCTGCGGGGCCTCTGGGCTGGGTGTTTGCATCTCCTCATCTTGGATGTGTCCTTGGGGTGCAGAAAGTGAACTCTTAATTTGGAAGCAAATGAAGGGTGTGCACGCATAAGCTAAGGGAGACTGGAGAATCAGGTTCTCAAACTTAAGCCCGTATTTATTGTGCTACTCTTAAACATGAGTGGAATTGCTTTCATGTGGCTATTTAATGTAAAACTATAAAAATATATGCATGTACATGATTTTACTGTAGAAAGGAGTATGCTGAGAATCAAATGCTACAAATATTAATCGAGCACCAATTATATACCAAGTATCCTGCTTGGGAAACAAATTTAACTCCGAGATAAGTCTAATTCTCACAGGGCACAGGCTGACACACACCAGTCACACACTAGGCAGAAGAAGGTCATCGCAGCCTGTCCTCTGATGACAGGTCCTGCAGTCATCTCACCAGAGCTCAGGGCCGCTGAGCACTTAGCTCAGCTGAAGGAAGCTGGTGAGAAGGCAAGAGCAGTGACAGTTCTGTCGCTTCCTTCCCACTGTGTGATCTTGGGACAGTAGCATCACCTTCTTATGCCTCTGTCTCCAGATCTCTAAAACGGGAATAGTCAGCCCCTTGTATCTGCCTGGTCCACATCTGCTAATTCAACCAATCAGGATTGAAAGTACTTTTTTTTTTTTTTTAAATCTGTATCTATGTTAACCATGTGCAGACTTTTGCTCCTCTTACTCCCTAAACAATACAGCTATTTACATAGCACTTACACTGTATTGGGTGTTAAAAGTAATCTACTCCTGACTTAAACTATGTGAGGAGATATGCATAGGTTATATGCAAATGCCACGTCATTTTATATAAGAGATTTGAGCATTGTGGATTGTGTTACCCAAGACCGGGCCCTGGGACCAATCCCCCAGAGACACTGAGGGCTAACGGTTTTTTGGTTTTTTGTAAAGATTAAATGAACTTCTTATATTGAGTATTCAGCGTCATATCTGGCATACTGGGCTCTCAGTGAGTGGGAGCCACCTGTCTTCTCGGAGGAGAGCACCGAGTTTTAAGTGCCTCTTAGAAAAGACTTGGGGACACTCACCAGCCGACCCCATCTCCCTGGGCGGGGTGGGCTGCAAGCTGGTAGGGGCTTCTAAGGGCAGGTACTCTCTAGGCTTCATAAAAACGAGTGCACTGGTCACTTCCTTAGAGCCCACCTTGCTCCCCAGCCTCATGGTAGCACTGGGTGGGAACAGAGGTAAAGCAGGAGCAGGGGCGGACAGGGATAATCACTGTGTGGAGACCACTCACTGCCCTTTGTACCCTCTGGATCTGCAAGTAGCAAGATCTCCACAAGCATTCAGAACATTTAAACCTGGGGGAATTGGACTCCCACTGGGAAGAAACTCACTCCCAGCTTCACTGTTTGTGTATGCTTATCCCACCAAACAATTATCTTACCTAACATCATGGTTTTTAAAAAGCTAAAATAAGTGAATCACATGGCCTCTAAAACTAGAAAATAAATCCCCCCAAGAGGAAAATGAATTGTATGAAGTATAACAGACAGGCCGCATGTTCAAAAACTCATTTACGTTTTTCCAAATCAGGACATGGCACTCAGCACAGAGAACCACTGAATACAGCCCTGGGAGACGGCAGCGGGGATTACAAGGTGAGCTTGTGCAGCTGGGAGGCACCTGCACGCCCTGCCCCAGTAGATGGGGTGCTATGCTAATATTTTGGGCTTCCAGCATCAGAATTAATGCATCCAGCCTTGTTTCTGATGTGTTGATTTTCTGTCAGAAATTCCTGACAGAATTAACAGCCAATGAATTAAGATCATTACAGCCGGAGCGCCTAATTGGAATTAGCCGCACCCAGCACCTCCTGCTTGGACTCAGGGCTTTGGCACAAGACGAGCTCTCCCTCCCATTCTTCTTCAGGGCAACAATTCTGAACTATAAATAGGCCACACTTTTCCCCCCCTGGATAATAAATACGAAATGATACAGTACTCCTCTGTTTTGATCAACAGTAACTACTAAAAAAATCAGAAAAGGTTGTCAGAAGACAGGGCTGCAGAGTCCTCCAAAGACATGATGCTCAGGTTAGCAGTATATAACACGATCACTTTATTGTTTCTTATTTTTATGAGGATAGAGTATGGTTGGTTGTTTTTGCAGAACTGGGGATTGAGACAGGTTCAGCGTCGGCTCGAACTACAGATCCTCCTGCCTCAGCCTTCTAAGTAGCTGAAATTATAGTCATGCCTGGCATTAAAGTAGTGTGCTCTTAATAGAGATCCTGTGAGACAGGTAAAATATTCCACAGAATAGTCCAGTTCATTCAGCCATATAGTAAAACTAGATGTTGGGGGGAAAGATAATAAGAATAAAAGAAACCGAGGATATGAGACTAGAACGTTTTCATACAGAGTTCATCCTCTGCCCTCCCCCTCCACTTCCTCCCTTTTCTCTAATGTTTCATTCTGGAAGAAGAGTGTGGAGGAAAGGTGGGCAGATGGTGAGGGTGGGGAGAATTATAGGTCTGGTGCTCCTCTAAGGACAGCACCTCCTTCATGACCAGAAATGATTAGTATTTATGACCTTTCCTAAAAGGATTTTCTCAAGAGCAGTTCAGAAGTCATTTGCGTGCTATCAGCAGCTAAATCTTCCTAATCCAGACTTTGTACTTCTGCCTTTTAATCTCTAGTTTGTTCCTCTAATCTAGGTTACTTTTACTTGTTTCTTTTTACGAAAGTCCTGAAAAGCTTTTTGGAGGGAGAAAGTACCACCTTGATTATTCTGGTGTGGAACCTGCGACCACAGGAATGTAAAATTTTTGTGTGTACAGGCTGGGGATGGAACTCAGGGCCACGTTGAGCTAGGCAAGTGCTCTACCACTGAGCTCCCCCCAGCCCCACGGGAGTGTTTTTGATCCTGGGCAAGACACATCTGACCTACCCCTTCAGGACCATCTGCTTTGATGTGAGCAGCTTCCTGAAGTCAACCCATGGGCCTGAGATGCATCTGCATGGTCTCCGCCAGGGAGGTGTGCTGAGGGAACAGGAAGATGAGGAAGGCATGAAATTGAAAAAGGCAGCTCTCTCCTTGGTGATTTCTTCTGAAATCAGTGAAGGGTTGTTAGCAACAAGGGCAGGAAATATCTGATAGGTTAGGAATCAAGCTGGCGTAATAAATTACAAAACTGCTATCACCAAAGTCTATGAAATACACCATCCTCTCTTAGGAAGATGGTTTCCCTTTGCCCTAGGAAATTGCTTATGACTGAGATGTTGGGTAAGAACCATGCTTACAGGAACCCTTTACAGATTACATTACAAACACTCTGTCACTGTTACAAGGTACCTCCCCCATCTTCTCTGACTTTGAGTGACAGGCATAAGTAAATAAATAATTAAATATGCACATAAGTCTTTTCTCCAATCGCTCACCTAAAATTTTCACTTCTCCAAAGATTAGAGAAGATTAATTTTTAATCTTGCTGAATTAGTTATGACAAAACTTAAGTATAGGCCTGTTTGAACATTTAGAATAGAATAGGAACTAAGCCCCCCACTCACATGTCATTCGGCTGTTACTAAAACTTTATAGGGGAAATCATTCATTAAATTAAGAGTTAAGCATTAAAAAGCACCAAGCAAACTGTTCTCTAATAGGAATGTGGTAAAAAAATAGTACACTCTTGTAACTCTTAGTTACCCACAGAAAAGAAACGGGTGGTATAGATAACAGTGTAATGTATGCATGATTCTCAAAGTCAGCTTTATTTAATTTTTTAGTACATTACATACATGTTCACAGCAAGGATCAAGGAGTATATTGTCGGGCCACTTAACCATCTGGTTGTCAGATGTAACTGGAAGGTCTTTTTCTAATTTTTGTACTTACTAATTCTGCATTGTAGGCTACCAGTCCACTACAACCTGTTTGCTGGGGTCTGGAAAAGTAATGGATAGAGCACATGAGCACACAGGTATGCTGTGTGTGTGTGTGTGTGTGTGTGTATGTGTGTGTGTGGTATGTGTGTAGAATCATTTTGAAATATAATTTTCCCATACAATTTTCTATTGTAATAATATATATATATGTAAGTATTTTTTAGTGAATTTACTTTATTGTTTGGTTTATAGTGTTTTAAATAACAGCCACAATAAAAAGATAATAGATTTTTAATTCTGGCCCTCCTTACTATAGAAGAAAATTTTAAAGAAATATTTAAGAATATTTCCTTTTTCTAGAACCATAGCAGCAATATCAATACAATGCAAGTTCTTTGATCTTGTTTAGTTTACATTTTTAAAAAATTTATTTGACTAAATCAGGCAAAAATGAGAATAGATATTAAGTACACATTGCTAGTGCTATATTATGACCCAAATTTAGCATAAAGAAGTATGCTAAATACTTCTGTGTGATCAATAATAATTGATCACTCATTTTAGAAAATATTAAAATGGTCAAGAGCATTTGATTAATCCATTAAATTTCATCTAAATTAACTTTGACTAGATCATGCTTTGAAAAACTGATCTCTACAGAGGCAAGTTTGCTATGAAGTGCATCATGATATGTTCTAGGCATGAGAATCTCCCAAGTGGGACTCAGTGGCAACACAAGCATCTAGAAACAATTTAGGAAGTGATGAAAGTCCAAGGGTATAGTGAAGGAAAACAAAACAAAACAAAACAAAACAACACAACCAAGGGCTGTGCAGCAGGTGACATTTTTAAGTCCATCACAGATAATTATGGAAAATATCTAGACACGGGACTGATGCGCTCTTCTTAGGATGAAATGCTTTCATTAAAACATCTTTAAAATATCCATGCATGTTGGGCTGGGGATATAGCTCAGTGGCACAGCGTTTGAGTTTGATTCCGGGTACCAAACAAACAAATAAACAAAAACTATGCTTTTAAATGTTTTAATGTTAATGCTTTTAAATGTTTAATGTTTTATAGATTTATTGGGACATGCCTGAGTTTTTATAGTTTTTTCCCCAAATGACAGGAGACCCAAATTGGAGACAAATTTTCAAGAAGTATTCATGTTAAATGTATTTACTATGAGGCGATATATAAAAGCATACCCTTTCCTTGCTCAAAGCAAAGAAACTTCTGGAGTGGAGATACAGATCAGTGGTAGAGTGTTGGCCTAGAAGGCCCCAGGCCCTCCCCAGGTTCTGTCACCAGCACTGAAAAAAATAAAAAACTAAAACAGAACCAAAAATCCCTGAAGAACAAAAGAGAAACTTGAGGGAAAGCATATGAATATCATTGACAAATTGGTTTATAATGATACCCATAAGAATCTTTCTGATATGATTTCTGGAGTTATTTACTTGCCTCTGTGGTGCTGGGGTTGGAAGCAATGTCTCCTGTATGCCAGGCAACTGCTCTACCACTGAGCTATAGACTCAGCTCCTTGGAGCCTATTTTTAAAGTGCACGAGCATTTATCTGTATTATTTTAAAATTTGCATCAGTTTTGCAAATTGCTTTCAAGCTATTAGGACTGGAAAAGAGAGAATTAAGTCTGCAGAGAAATAAAAGTATTTTGCACATCATTAGGTATAAGATAACAAAGTCATTTCATTTTATGCCTCAAATCTGGCTCAGTGGAAATCGATGAGTTCCTTTCAAGGCTCAGGAATGGAATTCCAAGTAAGAAGGGAATGCAGATAATGTAAACTACCTGTGAGGACGAATCACGGTGATTTTGATTCACTTTTCTCTTACGCATTTTTCCCTGTTCTGCGGTTTCCATGGTGAATGCCTGTAATGCAGGTAGACTGATCCTATCTTTCTTTGCATCAAATAGTTCTGGAGGTGACACACCACACTGGTGTGCATCAAAGCAGGGAGAAGCCGAAGATCTCATTTCAGAGCAGAAATACAGCTTTGGAAAATAAATAAGCTTCCAATGACTAAAAAAGAAAAAGACCCAGTTAAGAAGCCTTAATGAGGTTTTATCCTCATAATTAGCCACATCGTTTCAGCAAAAGCAAGAAGAAAGGCTTCAGTGGGCCTTTGGTGCCACAGTGAGACAGATTTGCACGGTGCGTTGTGGTTTACAGAGCTTTCTGACAGATAATTTCACTTTAATTTACATGGTGCCTGCTTATTTTTCTGTCTGATTTGAGAACTGTGTTATGATCAATCATCATCTGAAGCGCCAGGCTGGCTGGATACGGGAATCAGGCAGCAGCGAGCGAGTTGTCGTGGATGAAACATAACAGAAACCGGTAATGGAATCGCCAGAAGAGCTTCTTCACGCACAGCTCCAACTCCAGCACGGTCCCAGGGCGCGGGCTTCAGATCGAACATCACATGAGTCTTGACTGTACTCAGTTTGATTTTGCATTGCTCAAAATCATATCCTGGGAGACGGGATTATTACTTAGTTTTTAAACCTGTTTCATTTTTACCACTGTTGCCCTTAAGCTTTTACAGATTGAAGTTTTATAGAAAAGCCTTTTTTGCAGTGAAGAGCTATAGAAATGAAGTACAAAAAAGAAAGTGTATATGGATTTACTTTTAAAATACAGTACTGATAAATTAAGGTAAAATTCTATGGTCCCCTGGAGAAAATAGCTAGCAGTCTTTTTTGTAAAATTCAAATAAGCATTTCCTAATCATTTGTGTCAGTGCAGTTTCGCTTCACAATTTCCAGACTGCCACCTGGATGCAGCAGGTTCCTCTGTGACACAGTTGAGCTAGATTTGAAGGTTCACGCTTTGTCTCTGTGCTCCTTTTCTTTAATTCCCCTGAGATTCAGTGCTTCAGATTATTTTATCTGAAGCTAATTCTGAACATGAATAGACAAATGGAGAACCGAGGCAATTATACTATTAATTCAAGCAGAAGGAGAAAGAAAAACAAAACAAAACCAAAAACCAAAGACCAAACAAACCGGCGACTAAACACTTTCTCTGAGTTACCAGGACATTCCTGGCAAACATTTTTTTCTGTTTTTGTGATCAGGAAGATTGCCTAACTTCTTTTCTTTGGGGTGCAGATCTGGCCTATGTCACATGGCCAGATTGCCTCATTTCCTGCTGCCTTAGCCTGTATCTATCTTAGGAAGGCTAAATAAGACATGATAGGAAGGTTCAGTGGGTTTGAGATACTGTATCTGCATGGAGATCTACAGGGCATTTTAAATGCTTAACTGAAACTGGGGACTGGTATGACAGTTGTGGTGACTTGGATCAACATATTCATATCATTTCATTTCATTTCATTTCATTGTTTCATTTATAAAGTACCTGCTCTCTGCTAGGTCCTGGGGATACAAAGATGATAATGTCTTGGCATTAGCCTTTGCAGAGTTCAAGGATACATTAAAAAGTGGTTACAGTGCAGCGCAATAAGGTAGAACACTGACTCTACTTTGTGCAGAAGTGGAGACCATCTAAAAGTTTTATGGCAACAGAAGCAGAAACAGAAGCACAAGAAGTAAATTCTCATAAATATTTTTCCTGCTTATCTTGTTTGATGTTTCCCCTACAATTCCTCAAGGATGATTTAAGCCAGATTCATTTGCTATCTCTTAAAGAGGGTCAGTCTGTAGGAGTTCTGGTGCAGACATTTTCAACAGAGCAGGGTTTGGAAGAGATCTGTCACGTCTATCTGCCAAGGGCTCTCCCTGGCAGATGGCAACAGCTGTTTGTGATTGAGTCTAAGAAAGTACAGGAGGAGCCCTGCAAAATGTCCTTTTTATTACACTAATGACTTTTTCCCTAAGAGTGGTTTTTCATTGTATCAGTGCATAATTGTTTTTGCTAGTGCATTTGCGCCCATCATACAAAAATCTAATTACTCTATGTAATGAATCATTAACAATTTCTTCAAATTCATTTCAGTGTTTGCATGCTGGTATTCAGTTTATGCTAATTAACCTAAAATATTCATGCCTTTAAGCCTGGGATTGCAAACTACACTAAAAATTTGTTTTAGTAAGTGCACTTTAAATCTGCATTTGAAAAATATTGAGGTGTAAACTCTGCAAGATTATTCTAGAATACATTCTCATTTTCTATTCATTTTTTAAGCAGTTCTTTTATCTCCTTCACACCCTGTGTTTGCTTAGCTACAACAAGATAACATGTGGTCATGTTTAACATATAGCATTAATCGGTTAGTAATGAAAGAGGATCAGAAATGACTGATGTTGAATTTTCTCATTTTGATTTATCCACATTGAGATTCAGCCTTTGATCCATTTGTTGAAATAGATATTAGAAATGAGTACCTTATTTTTTTTTAATCAAAGGGGACATCAAACTTTAAATTTTAGCCATAAAAATATACCACTGTGAAATTAGAGATTTTTTCTCATTATTGCTACTATTTTTATTAAGCATACTGCCATGTGCTAAGTAACCATGTACTCTGCTAAGTACTTAATGTTCACTATTTCATTAAATCATCCCCCAAAGCCTATGAGGTCAGTCATTATTATCCTCATTTTACAGATGAGAAGCAGGTTTAGAAACCAAGCAACTTGCCCAAGGTTACATACTGTTGCACAGTGGTTCTCAACTGGGGGCAATTTTGCCACCTTAGGGACATCTGGCAACGACTGGAGACATTTTTCATTATCATAGCTAGGCAGAGAGCAACTGGCAAGCAGTAGGGAAAAGTCAGAGATGCTCTATTAAGGCATGAGGCAGCCCCCATAAGAAGAATTTCTGGGCCAACACATCTACAGTGCTGTGGCTGAGAAATCGTGGTGTAGCAGCTGTGTGAGATGCCCATGGCACAGCTCCTTGGGCTACTGATTTCTGAGCAGCTGCAGTGGACAGCTGTGATGGACAGCTGTGGTGGAGGGCGGAGTGCAATTGTGTCTCACGGCAAGCACAGGAGGGTGCGGCGCTTTGATTTTTGGGTGTAAACTTTCTTTGAAACACCTCTGCAGGTACAACCTGGGATTGGGTGGGTGTTCGACTTTTCTGTTCTTCAGTGGGACAATCCAGAAGGTGTTCTATGCAAATCCTTTCTGTGTGTCTAAAGGAACCGAGTCTCAGGTGCCTACAGTGGACCTATGTCCTTTTCCACTAACTGAGCGTTGCACAGGGTTGGGGCCCCTTTGCAAGTCCAGCTTTCAAGAGAGCTTTGTGGCAGAGAAACAGACACCATCTCTTGAGCTTAAGGTGAGATGCTGGTGACTGTATCTTCACTATCTGCCATAGCTTGCTGAAATCAGTAATGTATGTTTTATCCGCATTTACGGCTTCCTTGTTTTACTGTGCATGTGCTCTCCTGCTTGCCTTTACTCAATCCCTAATTTTAGGCTCTCCTCTCAGACCAAGACTTGAAGCAAGTAAATCAGTTGTATTACATTACAATCACAATTAACAGAAGCAAAACGTGGGTGTCAGTCTCTTTATAGCCTGTTCTTATGAATATCTCTTCACTCCAAATCCCATAGTCAATTATTTAATATTGCTTTATCAGGACTCTAAATTCTTGCTTTTTTTCTAGCTGCAATAATATATCCCCAAAGATCAGCTCATCTTTTCTTTCTTTTTTTTCTTTCTTTCTTTTTTTTTTTTTCCTCTGTGTTGAAGTTCTTTTGGCCTGTGGGAGGGACCCAGCTGACCTGGTCTACTGCAAATTTATGCTGATAATTTCTGCTTCTTGGAAACATTTTTTGAATCTTTTAATGGCTTCTTCTCATAGTTCTCATTCCTTTTAAGCCTCAGACCTGACTTTATTAGCCCTTTTTTCTTAATAATATTGGTGTACCATTTGACACTTTCTTGGTAACCTTTTTTCTTCTTTAACTTTCAGGATTATATTACATTTACTACTCTGGTAAGCTAGCTCCACCAGCCCTTTGTATGTGAATTTCCTGGCATTTCTAACTCTTTCTTCTTCAAATTGGAGGACAAGACAACACACCTGTCCTTTTTCTATACCCGTTTGGGGTGAATTCATTCACTTCTGTATGGATGACATTTAAATTTTATTTCTAGCCGGGATATGTCCCCAGGGTTCTGGGGTCACTCTTCACTGCCTGCTTGATTAGTCCATCAGGTTAGTAACAAGGAAGCAACAATCTTTGAATAGCATTTTTTCAGCTTTCTAAAACTAAAATTAAACTCATCTCTGAATCAAGCCGTTCTCTCTTATCTGTCATATTATGCAATAGTTGGAAAACCTTGATGCCCTCTTTAACTACTTTCTCTTCTTCATTGCCTATATTTAAGGAGGGCATTGTTGGTTGCACACACAGCATCTCTTATCCCCTTCCTCTTTTCTCAAAGGAACCTTAATCTTGAAACAGCAGCCCGTCCTCTCCTAGGCAGTACATAAAGTTCAGAAGTCGAATCTTCTCCCAAGTTCTGAAATAGCTTTCAAATGATCTAGGAATCTCCTTCATCTTGCCACATTGGTTCAGCAATTGGGATACAACCAGTTCTCTCCGCTGAAATTCAAGGAAAGATCTGTTGTTGATAGTAGGGAAAGAAAGTCTCTTGGGAGAGTCTTCCTTGTTTTTTCTCAGAATATATCTCTGTGAGTCATTGTGTTAACAGCACCTTGAGGCTGAAGCCAATAAATGTACCCCTGCTGAGCTGGGAATCTCAAGGAAGTAGAGCCTGAAAAAAACTGAATTCAGTTTGTCCCAAAGCTACCATTGAATCTCCGGCAATGGGGATCAATATTTTTTCTTTGCTGTTTACAATTTCTGTTATTTGCTGCCAATGGCTTTATGTGAGAAAATGCTGCACTGTGTTGTTTGTGAAAGCAGCCTCCATCCTGCCATTCTTCCCCCTTACAACTGTGATCGCTTTGATTCATTTCCAGTTTCTGACAGCCTCCTGGCTAATCTACATGCGCTTAGTCTCTCCTCTTTCTAGTTCAGCTTTCACACTGCTGCCAGGTGATATTTCCTAAGAGACAATTTTCGTGATTCCACGCTACTTCACACATGTCTACAATGGTTTCATTTTTGCTTTCAGCTTTTAATCCAAACTCCCAAGACTTCTTTTCAAGGCTTTTCATAATTGGGTTTCTTTTATGCATTCAGTATGGTTTCTCTGAGTTCCTTAATGTACACCGATTGTCTTTCTTCCTGATGTTCTTTCAGCTGAGAAGTTTCCTCTGTGCAAATTCAGTGTATACTTTTAGTTTTTATCCATATTCTAGCTTCTCCACAAACTCTTCCTGAATTGAATCTCTTCGCTCAGTCTGGATTAGGGGCATACTAAGTGCCAGGTACTAACAAGGCAGGGGAGTGATAAAGACAAATAATCACAATCCTTCTTTCCTGTGGGAGCAGGCTGTTCACTGCAATGATTTTCAGAGCTGAAGCAAATATTTCATGCAAAATTTTATAGTTTTCATAAGTTTGGCTTTGTAGAATCTCATTATTGAACTAGTGAGACTATTCCAATTTACGCAAAATTTGAAACTGAGGTGTATAGGTTAGTATATTGTTCTGATATCTACCTTCAAAGTCCAATTTATATCTACATTTTTATTCTGGTTACATAGTATTATGAAAACTATGATTTGTTCATGCCCAAATAGCTGTGTTAATTTTTAGCAACATTTTTTGCAGTCTCAGGATTCTCTTTAGTAGATAGCAGCAATAAGAAAAGCTTTCTGACAGTTGCATAAAAATTATCTTACATGCCATATGTTAACATGTCAAAAGTATTTGGTATAATAAATTTAGTATATATACACTGCCTTTCATTTATTTGACTTAATTATTTATTTTATTTTGAAGAGAATAAAACCAAATGAAACAAACAGAATAGAGTCAATCAAAACAAAAGGATGAACACGGTACATGACTTAAAAACAAAATGCAAGGAGATCAACAATGGCTACTATAGTGCCTCTCGTTATCTTCAAAAGAATTGCCCAAACCATCAGGCATAATAGAATCAAACAAAATAGTATAGAATCAAGCCAATAAAAGCAAAACAATGGAAATAGTGTAGGACTTCAAAAGAAGATAATTCTAAAACCATGAAGGTTATCATAATGCATCTTACTGTCTTCAAAGTAGTTGCCTGTACCATCAAACATGATACAATCAAACAAACAAAAAAATAAAATCAGTCAAAACAGAACAATGAAAGCAATACAGGGCTTCAAATCAAGCTAATAGGAAATAAAAAATGGTTGCCATAATATATTTTGTTATCTTTGAAATGGCTGTCCATGCCATCAAATATCATATGATTAGACATGAAACAGAATAAAACCAAACTAAACAGAACAATGAAAGCAATATGGGTTTCAAATCACAATAATAGATTAACAATGGCCACTGCCTTCCCTTTTTAGACAATTCCTCCCCTTTCACTTTCACAGGATGTATTGTATGTTTTGGATCCCACTAATTCCTTTAGTTTTTGTATTAGGGTGGCAACCTGCTAAGTGACTCTGAACCTTTTTACCCCTGAGCATGATCTCAAGTTGTATCCATTTACCTGCAAGAGCCTCAAGGTTTTCTTTCTTTATAGTTGAGTAGTTTTCCATTGTATAAAAGTGTCATGGCTTTCTAAGCAATCTGCAGCTGATGGGTAAACAACCCCCACTTTTTTCTGGTCCTTGTCACATAGAGCATTGTTTTCTCCCCTTTGACTTTCAGTCTATAAATTCAGGTTAAATGTGTTTCTTGTGTAAAGCATATTGACGGACCCTGTCTCCTGATCCACTCTGCCTGTGTTTCTTTTAATATTCTGTTCTTGTGTTGAATTTCTGGGATCTTGATTATTATATGTCTGGGTGTAGATCTATTTTGGTTACAGCTGGTTGGAGTTCTGTATGCCTCACTTATCTGAATATCATTTCCTTTTCCTATGCTTGGGAAGTTTTCTGTAATTATTTCTATAAATAGCCTTTGTATTTCATTTGTGTTGACCCCTGCTTCTTCACTCATATTTATTATTCTTAAATTATACTTCTTTGTGTCATCTTGTAGCCTTTGAATTTTTACTTCCTGGTTCCTTGTTATTTTTAAGAGATTTTTCCTTTCATAATTACAAGCTGTAAACCTGTCTTCAAGGTTTGAAAGTCTATCTTTAGTTTCTTTCAAGCAGTTCTGCCAGCTTTCAATGGAGCTTTTAATTTCCTGGTAATCTCTTTGAATCTGTTTCATGTATTCTTTTTTATATTCTTCATTGAAGGTTTGTCTCATTTTTCTATGCTCCTCTATTCTTCCATCTGTGTCTTCTTTAGAGGTTCTTAGCGATTCTTTTATTATGTTTTTCTTTTCTTCTTTTACCTGAGATAGTATTTCTGTTCTAATTTCTTTTACAGCCTCATGAAGTTGTTTCCTTACTTCAGTTGCCGTTTCTTCAGAAACTTGAGGTATGCGACTCCTGATCTCTGTTCACAGCTCCTGGACAAGAACTGCTTGGCTTGGGGGCCAGAGACTGCCTTTTGCTCCTTCCTCTTGTAATATTCCTGGTTTCTTCAGGACAAGTGGATAGTGGGGTCCCCAGCACTTCCTGTATTGGCTACAATTTGTCTGAAGCTAGACTGTTTGATTTTTCCAGCCAGTGCTGGCTAGGGATATCTGAGGTGACCATTGGATGTGCTGGAGTAGGGCTGTCTGCTGCTTTTCCCAGCCTGCTTTGGCTCACCAGTGGCTGGTGGAGAGCAAGCAGGGGTGGGGCAGGCTGCCGCCTCCCTCCAGTGCTGGTTAACAGCAGGCAGCCCTCACCACATGGAGTATGTGGAGCGAGCAGAGCTGGTTGGGGATAGCTTTAGGGAAACCTCAGTGATAGCTGTTGGAATGCGCACAGGGGCAGGAATCAGTCCAAGCAATTTCCACCAGTCTGCTCCCAGCTAGGAGCTGCTGGAGGAAGCCGGCTGCAGTTCTGGTTCCAGGCTAATCCTGCCCAACTCCAAAATGGCTCCTGGCCAGTCGCCCTCTCCCATGGGAGGGCTGGGTCCTCGGCACTCACCACCAGCCTGTGCAGCTCTCCAGTCTGCTGCTGCCTTCCGCCACCACATCTCTTTGCAGAGATCTTCAGGCTTGCCGTCCACCACCGTCACTGTGACCGGTGACCGTGCATCCCCAGGTTTCAGCAGCTCTTCTCACACGGGCGAAGGCACTGCCAGCTACCGCCTTCTTCGTTTAAGAACTTCGTTAAGTTTCTTTTTACTCTCTCTGTGGGCTTCAGTTCTCACTTTGGATTCTTCCTGGGTCCAGGGGATCTACTTCTTTCTTTCTTGTCTTCCCCACAATGCTATATTCCAGCCTATGGAATGTTTCTCTCAGAGAGGCTGTTTTCTCTGCTGCTTACTGGTCCACCATCTTCCTGGAAGTCCTCCTACTTTCTGAAACACAAGCACACCTATGGGCTTTGCTTAACAGGGTGGCCGAGTTGAGCGGGTGTGGGCCAGGGAGTAAGTTTCTGCATGGCTAACAAACAGGGAAGTGGGTGATGCTGACTGCCAGACACTGTGGGAAGAAGGGGCTACACAGTGGGCTCACCAGCCAGCAGGAACTGTCCTTGACTTAATTATTTATCATGGACACTCTAGATAATACATTCTCGACCTGGTGAAATTATTTCAGTGGGGAAAATATTGATTACTGGGGGCAAAGAATCTTAGATATTGCAATAGTTTGAAGTGACCCTCCACAGATAAACACATACACAGTATATACATGGGGCCAACTAGAAAAAACAATGTGTGAAAAGCCCTTAGGGAAACAATATGTGCAAAAAGTGGAGATGTGCTCTTTTAGATATGGGATAAATAGCAGTGAACGCAGAGAGAAATTGTACCAATGCTCCATTCTCATGACCTCAGCTCTCACCTCCCAAAGTCTCATCTTTAAATACCGTCACACTAGGGTTTAAAGATTCAGCATATAAATTTGGGGGAGACACAAACAGTCTGACCTCATGGAGCTGATAGCCTCACCAGGGGAAGTGGGAAGAGCACACAACAGATAAGTAAGTAAGATGTTTCATGGCTTTAAAAAAGTAGCACAGGACCAGGAGAAAAGTAAGTTGCAGAAAAGAGATAGAAAGTGGATGTGTGGGTGGCTAGGACATGTGTAACACTAGCCACGGTGACCATGGACATTTGAGCGCAGACCTTCACTGGCATGGAGGAAAGCGAGTAGGAGCTCTCTGGTGACTGTGCAGAGGCCCCAAGGAGCCAGCAGACAACTAACAAACCAGTGTGGCAGGAGAGATGTGAAGGGTGGATATTGAAAGTGCTGCCAGGGTTCACAAGGTCCAAGTCACAGGCACCATCAAAGGATTCTGTTCAGATTTATAGGAAAAGAAGCCATTGAAGGGTTCAGAAAAAAAAAATGACATAATGTCATATACATTTTTATCCAGGTCACTCTCACCACTGTCCTGAGAATATACTGAAAGAAACAAAGGAGACATCAGGGAGATGAGCCAGAGCCCAGTCTGTTTGGCTCCCATATCAAAAAGCTGCAGCTGGCCAGGGAGGAGGGCTTCAGGAAGGGCCATGTAGTTGTTCTGGTTTTGGGAAGCTGGGAAGTACAAGACCAAGGTTCCAGCAAGGTTAGTTTCACTCTGAGACCTTTTCTCTTAGCTTCTAGGCAGTCACCATTTTGCCATGTGCTCACATGTTCTTTCTATGGTGGGTGTTCCCAGGGGCAGGAGGAGACAGAGAGAGAGGGAGGGAGGGAGGGAACACCGGTGGAGTTGCTTTCGTGTATTTTTTAAATCTATTTTTGTACTTGAGGGACCAGAAAACAGTCTTTTACTGGCAGTTATTTCATATACAGTTTCTACCAGCTGAGTTCTAAGGGCCTTGCAAGCAGCTGGCACCTATATTTCTCTTGATCTTCTTATAGCAAATAGCAGAAAATGCCTTCATGTTGAAATCTCTCTTGCTTTCTCCGCCTATGGCCACGTGCTCTCATTTTATCCATTTCTAATTGGAATGTGAGAAAAGATAAATGCAAAGCTGATACTAATCATATTTAAGGGCTGACTTTTGCTTTACGGATTTAGCACATAGGTGATGATAAATATTAGTGCTTAGTGATAATACCACAAGGCACAATTTCTTGACTGATGCAAATGTCAGTCAATTACAAGGTCTTTTGCTGCCATGACTTTGCCCATTTTATAAAATGAATTAGCTGTATGATAGAATTTTTTTTTTGCTAAATCAATGAAAAATTTTTCTTAAAGCATAATCTTTTCTGTTAATTGCTTTTCACATTCTGTTACATATTTTGTCTATGAGTAGTAGGTTTTTTGTTTGCTTATTTCAAAATAAACAGACTTTGATCTCATAGAGAAATGGACTGGAATAATGGCTAGCCACAAAAGAGTGGGAAAGCAAGCTAGACGGAGGGCAAAAAGAAGTTAGTTAAGGTTATTAAAATTCAAAGAGGAAGGATTAGTTCTGGGTTACTATAGCACTGTAGAGAGCTATTGGTTGTAACAATCAATGATATATTCCAAAATAACTAGAAAAGTACAAAATTTCCAATGAATGATTAATATTTGAGGAAATGGATATGCCTAATACCCTGATTTGATCATTTCACATTGTAGAGATGTATCAATTTATCATAATGTATCCCATAAAGATGTATAAATCGTATGTCTCAGTAACAAAGAAACTATTTTGGAGGACATTAAGGTTCACAGAAAACTTTAGTGGGAGGAACAAAGATTTTCCATTTATCCTTCCCCACAACACACATATGTGGAGCCTCTTCCATTACCAACATCCCCTAGGACCTGTTTGTTACAGATAATGGAACTACACTTAGACCCATCCTCACCCAAGGCCCACAGTTTACATTAACCCTTGATGTTTTAAGTTCTGTGGGTTTAAACAATGCATAATGATAGGCATCTGACACCATAGTGTCACACGATGCAATTTCATTGCTCTACTCTTTTGTGCTCAGCGCACTGGCCTGTCCCTTTCCCTTAACCACTGGCTACCACTGATCTGTTTACTATCGCCTTAGTTTTAACCATTGTACTTAGTTTTAATGAGGCCCAATGATGTTGACCACTGGGTTCACAGCTCAGTGGTACCGCACTTGCCTTGCATGCAGCGAGGCCCTGGGTTCAATCCTCAGCAACACTAAAAAGAAAAGGGATAAAGTAATATTGAAACTATAGTTATTAAAGTGTTTTCTTTTTTCTTCCCAGAATAATTTGTAAAATACTTTTTGATGTTTTTATCTAATAATTAGAATTATCATTTCAATGGTTCCACACAGCCCATCGTAATTACTAGGGGCTTCTTTCTTTTTCGTTAGACGATTGATTTGTTCTTGTTCTTTGCCAGTTATGCACACTATATCTGTCTAGTGTTTCTGACATTTATTTCTCTCATCTCCTATTATTTATTCATTTCCCGGTTGATTAAATAGCCACTCCTCTGCCCGTTTTCTCCGCTTCTTACTTCTGTGTTTACACACGCTGGCATCCTGACCTCCATGACTTACCTCTGGGCAATGACAGATTCTTGATCCTTGCAGTTTCTCTCCAATGTTTACATCTCAGCTTCCTATAGCTGATACTTCTGCTCTTATGCTATTCCAGAATAGATGTTATAGTGTGAAATATGTAGGTAATCAGATTTTTCACGGTAAGAGAGGAGGCATAACCAGGAATAAATGAAACTGTAAGGAAAAGCCATATATTTCCTTTTTGATGAAGGCCAAAATTATACTCAATACTTTCTCAAGATACTCGTGGATTACTTGATAATAAAATATTACAGCTGAATATTGTTTCCAGCAAGAAGGAAGGCAAACATATGAACAGCAATCATAGCATAGTTTCCTATGTCTAATCTTGGAAGAAATGATGTTTTTATAGAAGATGTGACCTGAGTTCCAACAGCATCATCAAGTGCAAAGGACTTGAAGGCTTTAAACCTAGCAAAACTAAGGGTCTATACAGATGCCAGTCAGAACGAATAACAAAACCTCAAAAGAACTGACCAAAATAAGAAAGTTTAGAAAATTTATGGACATAAAATCTAAAGAAATCAATTTTGTATGCATGATAAAAATAAAAATAAGAAAGACAAAGTACTTAGGAATAAGCATAACAAGGGGCAAGATCTACATAAAATACATTTTATTTTATTTTATTTTGTACCAGGGATCAAACTCGCAACCTCATGCTTGCCAGGCAGGTGCTTATGCTGCTGAGCTAAATCCCCAACCCCCATAAAGGACATTTTAAAATGCAACTGAGAAATACAAAAGATGATGAATACAAAATATGTACCATTTCTTGGGTGGGTAAAAACCAACATTAAAAAGATGCAATTTCATAAAAATAACAACAATTTTATTTTGCAATCACTCAGCTGATCTACAGTTCAAATAAAAACATACAAAAATAGAAATAGTTAAGAAATATCTACAAGAAAAGTCATGAGAAGGATTAGCTCTTCCCTATACTGAAATACACTTTCAATTTTCAATAACAAAAATAACTTAGTACTGGTACTTGAGTAGAAAGTCACATCAATGGAATTCAGCAGAAAATCCAGAAATAGATTTAACATAAAAAGTTGAAAAAATGAAACATAGCATACAAGAACAGTGTCACCCAAAATTAGTATGGTGAAGCTAGAATTTTCATGTATAATTTTGGATCAGTTGGTGGGTTTGTAGCAATGGATAGCTTAATAATACTTTTTTTTGTGGGGGAGGGGGAAGGAATTGATTTACTCTCCTTCTTGGTTTCCATTCTTCTGTCGCTCATTCTTATTCCAAATCATACTTTCCAACCAAGTACTAATGTGAAAACTTTTACTGTAGGCTCTGCGACCTGGATTTGGAGGCTAAATGAGGAGACATGGGTTAATAAGGTCAAGTGCTATTCCAGCATTTCCCAAGCATCCTTCATCACTGAATCTGCAATTATTTATATTTATTGCTATATAACAAAATGTTCAAAAGCAAAACTAAATATTTGTGTATCCTGTAGTTTAGGTGAGGAATTCAAGAGCGGCTTAGCTGCATGGTTCTGGTTTAGGAGAGGATTATAATCAGGCGACTGCAGTTACCTGAATAAGATCCATGGCTGAAAGGTGGGCATGATGGCACCTTGTAATCCCAGCACTCAGGAGGCTGAGGCTGGAGGATACTTGTGAGTTTGAGGCCCACCTGGCCTACATAGTGAGTTTAGGGCCAGTTTTGAACTATATAGGGAGACTCTGTCTCAGAAAACAAACAAACAAACAAACAAACAAACAAAGGATCTAGAACTGGAGGCTTGACTTCTAAGGTGACTCTCTCACTGGGGTAGAAGTTTATTATACTGGTTCTTGGCAGAAGGTTACAATTTTTCTTCATGAGGCTCTTTGATAGCCTACTTAGATGCCCCTGCAACATAGTAGTGGGCCTTCTGCAAAGTGAGCCGAAAGAGAAAATAGGAAGAAAGCACCATGAGTTCTGTAGTCTCTGCCTCTGAAGTCACATTCCACCATTCTGGCGATATTCTCCTGGTTAGACATGGCAGCTCTTTTCCTCACGAAGAAACTGCACAGAGGATGAAACCGGGCGGGGAGGACCACTGCTGCTCTCGGAGGCTGGCTTCCACAGCGAGCCTCTTTTTGTTACATATGAGGAGCTTAGAGACATTTAGGCCTCTTTATTAAGCTACTGGCCTCTAAGAAATCCAGCCGATGGAAAAATTTCATGAAATAATGAGACTAATATATCTTTTATAATGAATTTTTTTGCTTTCTGCTCTATTAGATTTCATTGTCAATACATGCTCTGAAATTTGTAACTGGGAGAGCAATGCTACAAAATAATTGGTGAAATCCACAGGATCAGTAACTGTACGCCAAAACTGTCCTTCTTAATGAGACATCTAATGTAAAGCAGATGGATTAGTGATGTTTTCAAGGCTCATTTGTTGAGTATTAATGCTTGCTTCTCTTGTCCTCTTAACACTGTGCATCTGATCCAGTTTAAAGCTGAATTGATTTTTACAGTTTTATGATCATTCTTTTATCATTTTCAAAGGCCCATCTAGTAGGTTAAGTAGGCAAAATCTCCATTAATGAATTGATGAATTAATGAAACTAGGAGTGAAAACACAGATGCTATTTTCAAAATAGGCCATAGTTCTCAATTTCAAATGTGTAGACGAATCATCCAAGGAGTTTATTTACAGACACAGTTTTCAAGACCTCATCACAGAAAAGAATCCTTCACAGCTGGAATAGGACCTCAGACCCAAGTGTTAAATAGGCAGCTGACATGACTCTGAGTGAGGTGATCCAAAGGCTGAATTAGCAGTCAGAGCTTTCGTTCACATAATATGCAGCATTCTGCACATTAGTAGAGAGAATGAAAAACTTCTGAAAAGAAGGCCTACCAAACATGAGTTCTTTAAAGAATATTTTTTTAAAAAAGAGCAAATACATAAGGTTAAAATAGAACTTTCTGTAGTTAGAAGTAAAGGCATGAAGAAAAAAGAGGTTCTGTTTGAAGCAGCAAGGTACAGAGACAACAGTGTTTCCTCTTGTGATCCGAAGAAAAAATGACTTGACCTGGATGAGGACCTCGGAGCTGCCGCAAGCACGGAGTGGAAATGCAACAATATACTGCAGTTGACTATGATGATATTCTAAGTTAAAACTCAGACTGGGCCAGAACATGCAGTGTTGTCTTGGAAACACTGGTTAAAGATTATCGTACATTAATCTGGTTCAAGATTGATATCAGACTCCACTGTGTATTGTCCCAATAGTTTACTATACATAGAAAGAGTACAGTGTTTGTATTTCTATCTCAATGAGACCAGATACCTTCAGAGACTATCCAGGTACCACAAGTTAAGAAATACAAACAACAACAACACCAATAAAAATACCTCTCTATTAGTTTCCCGGGGCTGTTGTAACAAAGTGCCTACAATCAAGATGACTTAAACTACAGAAATTAGTTTTCTCATAATTCTGGGCTCATCAAATTTGACATTAAGATATTAGTAGATTTGGGCTTTCTGAGGGCCACTGGGAAAGGGTCTGTCCCAGGCTTCTCTTGTTGGCTTGCAGATGGCCGATTTCCCTCTATATCTTTATTCTGTCCCCATCGCCTCTTCTTATAAAGACATGTCATATTAAATTGGGGTGCACTGAATGGCTTCATTTTGACTCATTCCCCCCTGTAAATATTCTGTCTCCAAATAAGCTCTGTAATACTGAGAGTTTGTTCTGCAACATATAAATTTTGAAAGTGACATCGTTCAATGCATTAAAACTCCATTTAACTGTTCTTGTAAGAATTTATTACATTTATAAATTTTGGGATTTGGACTGAGGATCCCTAATAAGTAGATTTAGAAAGTATACACACACACACACACACACCACCTGCCACACATGTACAAAGACTGCTCTCTTTATAAACAGATTTTGGAATAAAGCTTTTAATTTTATTCTATATTTTAAGGAGGTAAGAGTGGTAGAATTGGTGGTATTATGAACAACACAAAGGAGTAATTTTTTTTTTGCACATAAGAAATAAGTATGTCAGGGGAATGAAGAAGCCTGTACAAGTGTCTGCTGGTTGGAGTTAATTTAGCTCAGAACATCACCAACTCTGCTGAGTGATACTTCAGGTAGTACATAGGAAAAGCTCAACCAAATCTGCTACTTACCACTTTACTACTACTACCAATGTGATAGTTCTGTAGAAAGATTATACAATTTAAGAAAGAGTGCACCATAGACAAACAGGAACAGCCTAGTGAGGTAAAACCAGTAGAGCATGTTTGTCTGGAGTTGGTTATTTTGCTTATAATCTTGAATAGTAAGGATTAAGTGATCAATCAACTTTACATTTCAGGTAAGTCACATAATGAAATTTCTTTCTTGTTATTACCTTTGTTGTTGATATTTTATTTCTTTAAAATTATTCCTCATTAAATAAGTTCTAGCAAATATCTTTTGGAACAAGATGGTACATAAATACCATAAATTACTCAGAGGGGATTGTTTTGCCTTATTTTGTTTGCCATGGGAAAATACATTTGTAAGTCAAACCAGCTTTAAATCTGTAAATAAGAAATATGAGCTAAGGAAAGGTCAAATAATAGGCAAATTAAATCATGTAATTTAGACAGGATTGCTTTTCTTATGAGTGGAATTGTGTCAATTTAGTCAATAGCAGATTTAATAGGAGAAAAGGTCTCTGATCCATAGCTGCATGCAGTTTGTGTAATAAACAGAAATAGAAGTGAATAATAGTGCTTTATAGGATTCCTCTTGATTATGAAGTTTCATTATTTTTATGTTTTTGTGCATTCTTTTAACTTTGTTTCCTCATCTTGCCTTACAAATTTTATACATATATTTGCCTTATTATTTTATTTTACCGACTTCCATCACGAAAATATACCATAAACAAGATTCTTGGTCTATTTTCAGTTGTGCTTCCCTATAAATCTTTCTGAAGGTGTAGAGAAGAATGTCATGGTGTAAAATCTAGGTATTAGAACTTACTTCTTACAAACTATACAAGTGTATGCATGCATACACATGCACACACCCCATTTTGCTAAGTTAATATGAGCTATTTTAAAGAGATAAAAGAATTTAAATGATATGGTTTTATTCTTCTCTTTTAACTAGCTTTTTTTCTTTGTGCATGTATAAAATGTAATTATAGTTTCAAATC
Organism: Dolichotis patagonum; assembly: GCA_004027295.1. Lineage (NCBI taxonomy): Eukaryota > Metazoa > Chordata > Mammalia > Rodentia > Caviidae > Dolichotis > Dolichotis patagonum. The sequence goes on from PVJX010002744.1 coordinate 63,869, forward strand.
AATAGAATTACATAAAAACTAGAGAACAAGGCTTCATTTGGAGTAGGACATTCTTAACAGGGTTCTCTTCATTGACTCCTCAGATTTTTGTTTAATATAGAACTCTGTTGTATATGACACAGGCATAGAGTTGTAAAAAAAGTAGAGAAAATATTTTTATGGCAAAAATCTATGGCTTAAAGCTCATACATGCATGTATTCCCTTCAAATTAGTGGCTATTGCCAACTAGACCTGGGCTTACATCTCTGCTTTGACAAGAGTAGGAAGGGGGTCCCTTAGCTTTCTAAACCTCATTTTCTCCATCTGTAAAATTGAGATGATGACATCAGACTTAGTGGAGGATAAAATGGGATAATGTTCAGTGTATTATTCATTAGCACGGATTACCTCTGCTAGCACTTTCCAAAACTAGTTCAAAGGTTAATTGATTGAAACTAGAGTTTGGAAAATAAGACTAATAATGTATTAGACTTGCAGGGAATGGAGATTACATTGGCCAGGCACCCACTCCAAGCAAACACCTTTGACTTTGTAGCCTCTGCCTAAACGTTGTTACTGAAGGGGCGCTTACCATATGCCATGTCACTGGTTCTGTGAAATCTTTTAATTACTACCATATTTTTTCTGTGTCACCCCATACATAAAATATTGACTTCCTGACTTAAAGCTAACACTGGGAAAGGAGACAACCGAATTGCAGCGCATGGCATGTGGACTTTACACTTGTAATGACTATGCTCACATAGCAAGGAAAATACATCAGCATTATAATATCTAAATGGAATACTGCATGCCTGGGAGTGCATCCTTTAGAAAACAGATGGTTCTTTGTTGAAAAAAAATATGATTATGGTGTTTGCATGCAAGAAATCTTATACTGTCTAATTAGAATAAGACTGGTTGTAGTTGTTTGGGAGTGCAAAGTTCTTCAAATCAGTAGACAAATCTCTTACTCTTGACTCATGGCAATTAAGAACAAGATGCAGGTAAAATATCTCTTTAATGAATATTATTATGATGCATAAACCTATGTAATAAAATTACAAGCTGATCTAGACTGCTTTCAACATACAGAATGATCAAAAGATACAGTGAATGTTCAATTTAAAAAAATATTGCAATAAAAGACACATTGCCAAGCAAGATTGGATAGGTGTGTTCAAAAGAAGGGGAAGATTTTGAGGAAGGTTAGTGGCAATATGTCTTTAAGTAATAATTTTAAAAATTTAAACATATACTGTATTTTATTATCATCCCTCATTGGTCAAGTGTTTACAAAAATTTCTGTAAGTAAAAACATTGTAAGACAGAGGACTAATATCCAGACTATATAAAGAACTGAAAAACCTATACCCCCTAAAATAAAAGACCCAACTGAGAATTGCACAATTGAAATGAATACACATTTCTTAGAAGTACAAACGTCCAGTAAATATGTACATGAAAAAATGTTCAACCTCTCTGGCCATAAGAAATGCAAATTAAAACAATACTGAACTGGTATAGTGGTGCATGCCTGTAATTCTAGCACTTGGGAGGCTGAGGCAGGAGGATCACTGTAAGTTGGAGGCCAGCTTGAGTTACAAAGTGAGTTCAAGGCCAGCCCAATCTGTACAGCAAAACCCTGCTAAAAAAACAAAAATTAAATTAACAAAACAAAACATACTGAGATTCCATGATACTCCAGAAATAATGGCTATCATCAAGAAATCAAATAATACAAAATGTTGATGAGCCTACAAGGAAAAAGAGACTACTACCTTGTTGGTGAGACTATAAGCTAGTACACTCACTATGGAAATCAATATGGAGATTACTTTGCAAAGTAAAAATACAAATTCCATTTGTATTTCTCTTCTAAGTATCTTATCTAAAGCATGAAAGACATCATATTACAATGATACATGCCCACCCAGGTTTAAGTACACAATTCGTAGTAACTAAATCTTGAAAGCAGCCTGTATGTCCATCAACAAATAAATGCATAAAAATGAGATATTTATACACAATGGAGTACTATTTTGACATAAGAAAGGATGAACTTGAGTCATTTGTAGGAAAATGGATACACCTTGAGAACATAATGTTAAGTGAAATAAGTCAGTCATACAAGCTTAAATATTATATGCTTTCTCTATTATGAGAAACCCAAATTTAAAGAGCAGAGTAAAAGATAAATAGACAAGAGTGTGATAAATCTTTTGCAAATGGAAGGGGGATGAAGAGAGGGCAGAGAGAGGGAGGAAAAGGTTAAGTAAAAAGAAATTAAGATATGTATGTACAAGTGCCAACTCCCCATGATACATGCAAACATTGTGTACTGCAAACAAGTGCTAATAAAAATTTAAAAAAGAAAAAGATTACACTACACTCATACTTCCTCATACTTCATTGGATCTGGCACTATGCAACCTCTGGTTCTTCCTCAACATAGAAATGACCATGAAGAGTAAATGTTTTGAGTTGATTCAGGCATCAAGGCACCCATGACAGTGCAACTAAAGACACTCCAGAAAGAGAACTTCAGGAATTGCTTCAAAAATGGACAAGAATGATAGAGAACATGTATTGAAAGTGAGAAGGGAAAGTGTTTTTCTGTATACTATGGTTTGTATCTAGATATATCCTCAAAGCCTCACCTATGGCAGGTTTTTCATAGGTGGCTGAATCTAGCATTTATGCTTGATTCATAGTCCAATGCTGGGACTAAGTATATGAATGCTAGGCCCGCCCTAAAGCGGGTAGCCTGCATGCAATATAACGGATAAAAAGAGACTCTCTCTGTCTCTCTGTCTCTCTCTCTCTCTGTCTTTCTCTCTCTCTCTGTGTGTCTCATTGTTCTTAATGTCTTCTGCTGTCTTAAACTGTTAACCCTCTGCTATATTCCACCCTGTCTTGGAGTCAGCCATTTATGGACTAAAACCTCTACAAACTGTGAGCTAAACAAACCTTTTCCTCTTTAACTTAGGGTGTTTGGTATTTTAGCTCAGCAGTGAGAACTGCAATTAAGAGATTATAATTAACTTTTTAAAATTTAAGCATTCACAAAATTTTATGATTTGTCTTGTATACTATTTTGGTTTTAATTTACGACATTGATGTCAAAAAGTTAGCATAACTGATGCTATATTCACCAGTCCCTGTGATTTAAGAGTCTATTTTCCTAAATGTTGCTTTGATATTTATTATTGCATTATATCCCAACTTCAACACAGGAGAAATATTTATTCAAAATTTGAGAGATGTGAGTAAAGAATTACTGCCTTTGGGAGGGAGAGAGTACAGGGAACAGGCAGATTAGCAAAATCATTGAGAAGAAAGGGGGAAAATGGATTGCTCCTGATTTAGGTATCAGTTATCAGGCCAATGATCAAAGCAAGTTGCACAGGTGAAACCAAAATCACGGGGTAGAGGACTTTTCCTGTGGAGGGAGGGAGAAGTAGTAAATACTTCTAAATGATGTAACCTATCACACCATCTACAACTGAGTTGGATTTTCTGAAGGAATATAACTTTTGTGTATTCACTACAATATTATATTTTTAATTTTCCAAAAGAAAGGATCATATTGATGAGTAATGTGGCTGGATTCCCAGATTCTGAATGCTATTCTCTTTTCTATCCTTAATGTGAGAACCTGAGTATATCAGTTTTTCTAACAACCTCATCCCTACCATCTGCTAAAGGTAAGTAACATTTTCTGTTGACCTACTATTTTACATCTTCTAATAAACAAGGTAAAACACTCGAATTTGCTAGGAGATCCACAGCGGAAGGCAGTAATGGAGGGCCAATCATTATCTAATTATTCAGCTTGACAGCTTTTCTACAGTTATTTTGATGTTGTTTAGAACATTTACAGAATACAGAAAAAAATCTGGCAAGATAAGCACTTGATATTTTTGTTTGTCTCTTCCTCCAAGGGATATTACTTTGTAATTTGTTTAGCATTTTAGTAAATCCATTAACCTTTCACCCTAGACTTAGAAAATGGATTTAATGGTTTAGTTCTGCTCCCCAAGGAGTCTATAACCACATCATAAGCTGCATCGTGTAAGACATTAATTGGAATGTATTCTCAGGCCAATTCAGAGTTAGGAAAATGGAAGTATAGAAAACAGGTCTTGGAGAAAGCCAAAGAAACTTGCCCATCTTTGCTCTTGTTGGTTTTGAGAGCATGCATCAATTTATTGATGGTAATAGTATGTACGAGTAATGAGGCTCAAACAGTAAACTGAATTGTAAGCAGTATACCTTAAAATGAGCTTCTGAACTTTCCTGTATGAGGTTGCCATTGATCATTGGAAATTTTTTTTTGAGTCAGGGTCTCACTATGAGGCTGGCCTTGAACTCATGGCACTCCTCCTGTCTCAGCCTCCCTAGTACTGGGATTACAGGTATGCACCAACATGCCTAGCTGCTATTCTTTGTTTCATCTTTGAAAATCCTTTTTGGTATTTCCAGATGCTGTGATGTTTCAGGTTTGGACTTAAAAGGAATACTTCTGAAGGAAGGATCTTAGTTTCTGGACAGAAGAGCTGTTTCTGAAAGTCAGTCTTTGCTCTCGTATTGTACTGTTTCACTTTCCAAATCAATCCTGAAAAGCAGGGAATACAGTACATGAATAGTCTTCTAAAGTTATAAGCAGGGAACTAAAGAGTCAGCCCTGTTTCCTTTTCTCCTCACATAGGTGTGATTATTCTAGGAGTGAACAACTCAGCAGGTTCCTTATGCCCACCTGCTGTCTGCCACCTGGGTAACCTGCCCACCTCTGCACTTCTCGCTGCCCGTGACACGCAGGGACAGTGCCTACCCTGGGCCTACCCTTGCACTCCGCCTGCTGCTTAGCACCTGGAAACTCAGTCCCACCCTGGTGTTCCTTCACTGTGGAGGTCACCTCGGATGTCTGCAGTCCCTCAGACTCTGGGTCCTCTGCTACCTAACTGACTTTATAAGGGTTAAGCTTGCCCAGGCCAATTGCTTTCATCTATCTTATGTTGGATCAAAGATTTTTCTCCAGCCCAATTTTGTGTATTACTGAGATACCATAGGACCTCATCTGATTTTAGATGAATAAAAGCTTCCAGGACAGGAAAAATGTGGATGCAAATTTTAATGTCATCCCCACTTGCCATTTTATGAAAACAAGCTTTCATGAGAAAACATAAATCATTGACTAGGTAGAGCTTTTGTGAAATGGAAGTGATTGAGGAAAGGATAGATAATGGTTGGTTTTATTATGGAAGTCTCTGTATTATATTTTTTTGTAAAAATGAATGGAAAAATCCTGGGGTACTCATTTAAAGAAAACTCTCTTAAGAGCCACAGCATATTATTTGGTTTTCTAATTTTTTTTGAAAGACAACTAGGAAGTTGAGTAGCATGAGTGGGAGGGAGCATTGGAAAGAAAAGGAAGTATTGAATAAGAACGAGGAACAATGTCATTAAGAAAGGACAAAATAATTATACACAGTGGAAAGCAGAATGCTGTTCTTGTCAAAGAGAAGGAACATTTAAATGCTTGTGTGAAACTAAAAGACCTAGTAATTAAAATTAGTAATATATTCTTTAGAAAAAAATCCATTTCCAAAATTATACTGGCAATTTGGTGATATTTTATGTTGTTCATGGTAACTTAGAAACACAGAACTTTGTCCTAGGAAGAGGTTTGTTTTTAAGAAGTCATTTAGTATAGGTCCATGTCTTTAGCTATATGGGAACTCCAAGGATGCCATCCAAAGATGCTCATGCACATCACAATCCCAGAACCTTTGCTGATGTTACCCTAAATCAGCAGACTGTGCAGGTATGATGAAGTTACGAATAGCACTGTGTGGAAACAATATAATTTCAGGGCAGTAAGAGAGCAGATGGGTAAGGGAAGAAAACTGGGATGGAAATAGAGATCAGTTATGAGATGGAGGAAGACCCATGGCCAAAGAATTTAGGTGACCTTAGGAAGCCCAAGCAAAGAAGCAGGTTCTATCCCAGAGCTTCCAGAAGGATCAAAGCTTTTCCAACATATTGACTTGAACCCACTTCAGATTTCTGACCTCCAAAGATGTAGGATAGTAATTGTGTGTTGTTTGGGTTGCTGTTAATCTTGTGTAGTATGATAGAACATGAATACATGCTCTTTCCGTTTCAGCAGCTTCCTTCTATATGTAGAAGAGACATGAGAGTTGTTGAAAGTAGAGTAATCCAGGACCAGTACTGAAAATTCCAGTTGCTGTTACAGATAAATTGTGATGCAGCTTTCAAAACCAATTACAGGTTAACATATGAGCTAAACATGCTACATTAAATATTACTATTTTAAAAATAGTAAGTTTTAAATGGCAAAAGTCTGGCAATGGAATTTTAAAATTAAATGAAAAACTAATGTATCAGGACTAATTTTGTTGCAAAGTACCAAGCTAACCCTGTCTAGCTTAAATAAAAAACAGAAACTAGGGATTAGAAATCAAATTGCAGAAGGAACAGAAAATCTTACAAGAATCAAGGTGACACTGCCTTTGCTATCTTTCTGTCTCATTCTGCATGATTTCAAGGTTCTTTCTCTTTCTGTAGGTAGGCTTATGTGTAGCCTACCTTCTTCATTTTAGTCTACCATAGGTTGAACCTGGCTGCTCCAGGGTTTCTTAAACCCCAGTTTGAGTCCAGCAAACACTGACTAGAGTAATTGTTTTCCAAATATGATCTGCAAGGAGAGAAAAATCTGATTGGTCTGGTGGACCAGAGATGCATTCCTATCTAGCTGTAAGAAATTGGGATGCATTGGGTACCATCTGACCAATTATGAGACTGTAGTGCCCCATGTTTCTGCATGTTGCGGGTTATGCAAGGACATTATCAACAATGGGGAATGTGCTGTAATGGACCAATGAGTCAATTACATATCTAAACATTATAGTATGATCCAGGTGTGGTGGTGCATACCTGTATTGCAGCACTGTGAGTTTATGGTCAGCCCGAGCCATATAATGAGTCTCAAAAAAACAAAACAAAAAAACATGTACCACGGGGTTGTATTTAGAGATAAAAATTTATAATATTAAATGTTATTATCGTTTTGAAAATAAGAAATATATGAACTAACCATTATAACTAGACAGGTAAAAGGATTCGCAAAATAACATATAAAACAAAACATAGTAATAAAAAACAAGGTCATAAAAAAAGTAAATAGAACTAAGAGAGGTGAAGGCAGAAATTAAGCTGTAAAACAGATAAGAATGTAAAATTGATCATGTTGAGTAAAATAGACTTCAAAGTATTTATGGAATGAATGAATAAAAGGATAACCCTTGGTAAGTCAAATCAAGAAAAAGTAGACAATTAGCACAAAGAAATAGCATTATATAGAAAAAATAAATTCAGAGATAACTAAAAGAATCAGAAAATAAAAGAGGACCATGTACAATGTATGGAAAAAGGTGAATATTATTTAAAGCATTACAGAAAATGATGTCAGTGAAGACAGAAAACGAGTAATCCAGAATTTTAAAAACACTAAGTAATAGCTCTTATCCCAATTTAATTTTTCTGATGGTTTGTTTTGAGATAGGGTATCATTGTACTGTTTAGGCTGGGCTTAAAGTCACCATGTAGCCCAGGCTGGGTTTGAACTTGTAACACTCCTCCTGCCTCAGCGCCCTGAGTGCTGGTAGTACAGGTATGTATCACCTGCCTGGCTCCCAGTTTAATCTTGTTTTTAGTCAGTGCTGAATAGATATGAATGTGAGTCAAGAAAACATTTTATTTTTATTTTTTAATAAATTTTTAAAAATTGGGTCTAAGCATGGCTAAAAGCTGTTTAAATGTATCATTGAGATTATAGATTAGGTTATTAATAACCATTTGAAGTGTCTCTAATAGGTAGCCTTTGCTTGGTCTACAAGGGAGAAAGGAGAGGAGCAGGCCTATTTTGAGGGTGTTTGCTCATGAAGTGTTCAGACAAGTGTCATCTGGGAAGGATATGACAATGAAAAGATCTGAGACAATGTTGGCTTTTGACAGGACCTGACTACCAAGTGACTGGCTCCGTTTCCTGGCATAATCTCTGTACTGTCTCATTCTGTTTTTAGTCATCAGGAATAGCTATCCTCCATTTCTTCCATGATTTCAAGGAATAACTCTGAGGAAAGAGCAATCTCTTGGTTTCTAACTTTAAACTCCAAGTGTGAATGAGGTAATTTCTAAGACCCCTTCCAGCTTTCAAATGAATATTTTAAAAAATATATTCAGCTAATAAGAATGATTTGTCAAAAGACATCACTTGACAGGGTCAATCTATAAATAGAAGAGCATCAGTTATACCTCCCTCATCTTTCCTTTAGGTCGGTCTATTGGTCTCTTTTCCACATAAAACATTATTGAAGTTAACATTCTTTAGCTACTTGCAAATTTTACTGTCAAGAACATGGTAACCTAGAATGTATCATTCAGACAATGAATCAGGAAGAGTTCCGGCTCTATTTAGTTGGTTGCCCAATATGGCTGCCTTGTACAATCTTTGTGCAGGCCGAATGGTGAGAACCCTGTACTATACCATGGGAATTTGTGGTTCAGTAAGGAAGGTATAATGATGAAAAGAATAAATGTACTGCAGATGAACTAAAAGATTATGTTAAAAGGTGTATGTTTTGCAAGCTACAATTTTCTTAGAAATGTATTTTTTTTATTTTTTTATTTTTGAGGGGGGTAGTCTCTATAGCCACACAGAGACTGAGGTATGTATAAAGCTTTCTGTGTATGGGGAAACACAAACTATTCTCCAGTGTGGGAAAACTACCACACTGATCTTCACAGTTCTAAAGGACACCTAATTTTTCAAAAGAAATTATAAGTTTATGGAGGAATTAAGGCAAAAAGTTCTCCACAGACTATCCTGAAGGTTGCGATAGAAATTATGAGGCAAATTAATTCTGAATTGTAGTTACAACTGGGTTTGTTTTCTCTTGACTACTTTTATGATTAGTAGCTTAAAATGAGTCTAATTTTTAAGCCATGCAGACTCAGAGTGCCAGAACGTCAATAATAGCATGCTGGGGTTAATTATTGACTCTAAGAGGAGAATGCCAAACAATGAATCATCAGCATATCTCTGCTACACCTGGGATTTTCTCTGGATGACTTCCATCCAAGTGTTGACGAAACCTGACCTTGGATAGTTACTCAGATTTGTTGGGATTGTGGCCAGAGATGCTTACCTGGCATTGAGACAGGTTCTGTACTCATTAACCAGGGTTCTTCCGTTCCGCATATGGCAAGAAATGTACTTTTTGAGTTTTCCACTTCAGTGCTGATTCGGAAAGCTTCCAAACAAAAAGCTTCTAATTATTGTAATCCCATGCAGTCCCCTGTTCTCTTTCCTGATGTGAACCTTACTGTGGAATTGAGTTGAAAAACCAAAGCCCTAGAATGGGTCAACTAAGTATCACAAATATACCCATGCATTAAAGTTGCTATCTGTGCCCAACAAACTTTACGTGAGATTTTGAATTCTGCACTGTCCTGGCAGCAATTAGAACCAGGGTAGTAAACTCTCTTCCGGATGGACTTGGTGGCCAGAAGTACAGGGGTTCTGATCCTGCATATTTGGTTGGTCTTGAGAAGAACACTTACCCAGACTCTTCCATTTCTCCTTAGAACATAGACTCATTAAGCAACTGACCTTGAGGGTTACTGTAATGATGACATTTTAAAGAAGCTTTATCTTTGGGGAGAAAGGGTGCTTCACAGTGGTCTCACATGCTTAGGTGTTTGACAATGGCTGGTAAACAGAATAAGGAGAGTGAAATAGTACTAATAAAAAGAGCATTATAGAAAAAAATACTGAATAATACTGTCCAGCCTGCTAGAACTTCTCCCTACTACTATTTATAGTTTCCAGATCAGTTATCCCAACGTCAACCTGAGGCCTCCTGAGTTAATGAAAGAATGCAGCAAGATTTGCACTGACATCAAGTCGGGAAGAGAGTGGCATGGAAATGCCTCATTGTGCGTCATTTGGGTATAACAGCTTGATAGGGTGCAGACTTCTAATGGAGCCTGATTGTGATCATCTTACTGAATCACAAATCCCAAGAAAACTCAGTTTCACAAAATACAAGGTTAATGCCAAACTTTTAACAAAGAAATCTCTTGGAAGAGGAGGAAATCATTGAAAGGTTCTCAAAAAAACAGTGAGTAACATCTCTTGAGAAGTGCTTTCTGTTTGCCAGGTCTGGGATAGGCAGGTCACAAATCATTAGGCATAATCACAAATCGTTTTCAGATTATAAAAACAAATTTAATAGGATGAGTGGGCAATTCTTGTGTAAAAACTAAAGGGGTGAGTTTGATATCTAAAGTGGTAGTTGGCATAAGGGCTTATTGTGGACAGGACCCTAGATTCAATCGCAGTACCCAAACAAGGACAGTTCATTCATTTCATAAATTGATATATCAAATTATCCTGCTCCAATTTTCCTCTAAGAAATTTTGGCAATCCAAGAGAGAAATTTACTTCTGAATCTCTCCCCAGCATGTGGTGAGGAGATGCACTTTTAATTGCAGGTAAATCAGTCCTGGCTCTGGTGTAAGCGCCCCAGCAGGAAAGCCTACCTGGATATAGGAGAGAAAAGTCTCAAGCCTGGAAGAGAAAGCCCAGGATTTTTCTGTTTGGAATGGGGCTGCTATCCTCTGTGAGCCTTAGTGTTGATGGAATCTAATTGGAGTGAGCACAAGTTTCTGTTGAATCTTGCATAACCTGGGACAGGGAAAGGGTGAGCAGATTTCCCTGGAACATGGGCAGCGTGGTGATTCACTTTTGACATCTAATGTGCCCAGGTAATGCGCATTGCTGACTGGTGTGTTGCAGCATAGCCTCAGTTTTCCCTATGTGAAGGGAAGTCTTTGGGTGCTGCCGATGGGGACCTCATTTCTCACCCTTCCTTGAGAGGTAAAGCCAAGTGGCACTGAGCAGCCAGTCTCTACACCCTGTTGACCATAACCACTGAATGCTCCAGCCTGTTCTCCTCACTGCATTGTCCTTACTGTGTGAACAATTGGGTAGATGTTCTTTCAACCAAGTACCAACTCTAGTCTCTCCTATATCTCTGGATTCTCCAAATCCTCACAATTTCACACTCAGTTGTGCATTGTTTGGCATAAAATTTGTTTTGGGAACAATTTATCAAGAAATGTTTATTTCCTTCCCAAGCAAGATAAAAGGAGGTGCAAATTATTAACATAAAAAGGATAATACAAAGCAATAAATTTTAAGAACAAATTTTAAGAATCATACATTATGTTTAAACCACAGGGAGAGGAGGAATGGAACAGGGTGGGGGAGTAATGTGTACTGATCAATAAAAAGTTTTGTTCTCAGGGTAATTAATGAGGAATATTTATTTAAGCTTGTTAGTTGGACATGGTGATACATGCCTGTAATCCTAGCGCACAGGAGGCTGAGGCAGGAGGACCACCATGAGTTTGAGACCAGCATAGACTACATAGTGAGTTCAAGGCCAGCCTGAACTACATAGCAAGACCCTGTCTAAAAATAAATAAATAAATAAATACCCCAAAACAAAAAATGAAACAAAAAATCAAAAATCAAATCATGTTCTTAAAAATTTTAAATAGTTAATGGCACAATACAAAATTAGACTGAAAATAATATGGAAAATATTCATTGTAATAGTCAATTTAAAAATTAGATCACTCTAAAAAGATTTTCAATCTGAATCAATTAATTAGACTTGTTTTTACAAAATAATTTCATGAATTAATAGATGTTCAGTTTAGAATAAAACCATGATGTAAGAAGGTAGCAGGTAATTAGTAGCACACACCAACACACACATACACATAAAGAAATCAGCATTAATTCAAACATGTTGTGTGCACACAACTTGCCACACACACTTTGAGATGCTAAGGATACAGTGGAGAAAGAAACAGATAAACATATCAAAAAGTATGGCAAGGTGGAGAATAGGAGATTTGGAGTGCAGGTGATGAAAATGTAATAATTAGCAGTATTTATTTTGCCTCAGATACTTAGTGTTGAAATCACTGATTGAAATGTAAAAAGAAATAATAGTTCCATTATGTTTTTTAATGTATTTCACTTACTGTTCGATAAATCAAAAAGGAAATATAAACATGATAAAGATAATTTTAATAATGTGTAATTAATAATGTTGATTTATTGACTTATATGTATATAAAATACAATATAATACCAAATAAAATACCAAGAAATACATTTTCATCAACATCTATGGGCATATAAAAAAATTCATCACATTGTCATGAAATGCCACACTAAATTCTTCAAATCAAAAGTTAAATAGATTATATGTTCAATAAAATAACTTATAAATAACAAAAGTACAAATCCAAGCCTAACTGTGAGGACATTAAAAATTATATAATTCTTGAATATGACATATGTCATGGTTTACGTCGGTGGTCCCCAGGCCTCATGTATTTGCATTGTGCATTTGTGATTGGTTCATTGTCTAGTGCTTGGATTGGTGGTGTCAGTGCTACACCCTGCTAGGGGGTGGAGCCAGGATGTGATGTAATGGCGGAAAGAAGGTGTGTCTCTCTTGCCGGTTCCACTTTGCTGTTTGCAGCTGCCATGAACTGCGGCCCTGCCATGCCATCCTGCCTTGGGGCCAACCGAGTATGGGCTGAAACCTCCAAAAACTGTAAGAAATAAACCTTTCCTTTCCCAACTTTGGGCATCAGGTATTTTGTCTCAGAGACTAGTGAAAAGTAACTAAGACAACATATTTTTCATACTTTTTTTTTAAACCGGGGATCAAACTCACGACCATGTACTTGCAAGGCAAGCACTTATGCCACTGAGCTAAATCTCTAGCTCTTATTTCTTATACTTTAATACATACAAATTGCAATAAAAGATACACCCAAAGACAAATTCATTATCATTAATAGATAAGCAAAAAGGGAGATAAATGCCCGAGCTAGAATGACACCATGATACAAAGTGTTAAAAATGTGCCATAGAAAGTTTATCTGGGTTAAAAATAATTTGGAAATACTGTGTTTAAAAGCTATACATTTTTTAAAATTGAAAATTTCTCAATATCTTTAACATAACATGAACATTATGCAGTAGTAAGAGGAAATATAATATTCACTGTTTTCCAAACAATTTGATCAGAGAAATTCTCTTAGCATAGTAACATGACAGAACAATGCTGTTCTAAACAATTTAGGAAATAACTGAATCTAGTGTTCAATTTTAAAAACATCGAGGATGAATTATGTAAAAAATAAAGTAAAACTATGTTACCCATATTAATATATTCATAATCTGATTCTTTAAAAATAAAACAATTGCTACTTAATCTAACTATAGAAAATAATAAAATTGAAAATACAATTGAAGGATTAATAAAATGACCTGAGTAAACTATAAATTGACACAAAAATCACATAAAAGACTTAAAAGATTAATACTGTAATAGAATTTAAAAAGTCATGTTCAATGAAAGATCATAAATCACAGAATTAGTTATTTTAGAACTTCAACAGATAATTCCCTTATTATATAAAGCAAAATAGAACTTCACAGACAGCTTTATTTAAAATACTTAGTGTAATATTGTTTCCAAATTAAAACAGTTACACAGACTGGAGCCCCAAAACAAGCACCAAGTAATGTCTTTTAGCAATAGAGAATAAAGCTTTTCTAGCACATTACTAATAAACCATGTCTCTTACTTTAAGAGAATATTATATTAAGTTTATATCTTTATTTAAATATTTATGTACAGTTTATTGAGGAATAAAAATTCTGTACATGAAATATATTAACATAATCCATTGTCAGAGACAAAAAATATAAAATTGACATGCTGGAGAGGCATTTGAAATCTCTTATTGTCTGTAGAAGAAAAAGTGAGTGCCCACCTATAGGAAAATAATTGAGCATATTTTATTATATCCATATATGAGTTTTTAAGTTAAAACTATATCTACTGAGCTAAATATTATTCAGTGTAAAAATTAAGAAGCAGATAAATACTTATGTAACTATTATACTTGTTAGGATGAATGTTGATTATAAAAAATCTATATATGAGAGTGATAGTTATACAGATATTTTCAAATAATTGTATGAGCATAGAGAAAGAGGGAGAAGAGCATGTAAAGGCTGCTAATAGATAGGATCAAGGTGTTAGGAAACAAAAAAGGCGAGATAATAAATAAACTTCAAGGAGTTCAGAGTACACTGGAAAAGTAAAAATGATTTAGAGAATATAAAATTCAATCTGTTATTAGTTAACATTGTAAAAACTGAAAATATACATTAACTATAAGGTTAACATGAATGAATTAAAACTTTGACTTCTTGGCCTATTATTCTAAAATAGTGTAGTGCTTTTCTTAAAAACAAAGGAAAATATCAATGAAAACATTCAGCAAAACTTAGAAATGACAAGAAAGAAGGGAAATTTTTGACAGTGTGCTAATTAAAATATGTTCACATTCATTGGTCTTCTTTATATTTTCATTTCTCCCAGATGATATAAAAATGAAGATAATGCAGAGTAAAAAGGAAATAATTTCCAAAGCTATGGAAATCTAAAATGTTATTTATTGCTCCCCAGGATAGAAAAGTGACTTCAACAATATAAGAACACCCAGAATCATAGTATCTGTTGTGTTCCACTGTACCTTTGCTTCTTTTCATGGTTTGGTACAATCTGAGTGCATTCCTTCATGTGCTGCCAGCTTGGTCTCCAGTGTACCAGTGTTGAGGTACTAGAAACTTTTAAGAGGTGAAGCCTAATGGAAGGTAGTCAGGTAACTGGGAACCTTGCTTGGAAGAAACTAATGTAGTACTTGTGGGGCCCTAAACAGTTCCTGTGAAAGTATTTTGTTATAAAAACAACAAACTTGAGTTTTTGAATCCTTCCTACTCCTTTTCTTGCCTTGTGATCTGTCCCTGTCACATGCACTTACACTATTATGCCTTATTCTCAAATTGTGATGTAGCCAGAGGGCCCTTGCCAGGATGTTGATTCCATACTCTTGATCCTCCTTATTATCTTGATTCAGGGAGTTTGTTCCAGCAACAGAAAATGGACTAATACAGGGGAATAAAACCAAGGTTGTCTCACTTGCATTGGATCTAAATTGAATCATGTTTAGATAGTAGGTGTGAGGTAAGCATTAACAAAATGTTTCATGTAGAAGTAGAAATAGCTCTCACTGTGGGGGGGAGTCTAGGGATCAGTTGCTGTGCATCCAACACTTTAGAGAAATATCACTTGCATGATTGTCATTCCAGTGGTAGCAAAGAATTTCTTGAGCTTAGATGAAATCCACCATTAGACTTCTCTCTTGGAAGAAGAGTTCCCACACATAGTGCCATAAAAATAAAGCTGTGTTTCAAAGTTGCTTATATGACTTGTTCCTTCAGTTTCACATGTTATGGTTTAAATCTAAAATATCCTCCAAAAGTCTCATGTGTTCAGAGGTGAGGCCTGATGTGAGGAGATGGATCCCTAGAAGAATGACCAGTAAGATCCCTGGTTTTTCTCTTCTTTCTGTATGCATCCTGGATCCTATGAGGTGAGTAGCTTTTCCACTGTATCATTCCTGCTTTGAATTACACAAACATGGACTGTGTAAGCCAAGTAAACCTCTTCCCTTCAAGTTGTTGGTATTGTATATTGTGTCCCAGTGAAGGGAAAGTGAATATTACAGAAAATTGATACCAGGACTTGGATCTTTGTTGTGACTATGACCATGTGGCTTAGAAACTTTTGGAACTGGTTTGCATGAGGAATTTGAAAAAATTTAGACTTGCTGTATACATCCTGTAAAATACTGATGGAAGATGTTGGTGAGAGCTTAGGAAACCAGAATGCTGATAGGAATGCAGAAAGTAAAGGTCAGGCTCATAAAGTTTCAGATTGGAATGAAGACTGTATTAGAAACTAAACTAGAGGTCCTGTATGTTTCATTCTGACAAAGAATTTATCTGTGTTTTATACATGTCCTAAGACTTGTTTGAGGCTGAATTTAAAGGTGGCAGAGTAATTGAACTGATGGAGGAAATTTCCAGGAAGCCCAGGATTCAGGCTGTGACATGGGTACTTTAGCCTGCTTTAAAAGATCTACAATAAGAATCAGGAGCGAAAAGTAGAGCTGAATGATTTGAAAACTTGTAGCTTGGCTAGGAAGAAAACAACTATAAAGTTGGGACCAAAGAGCGCATGGTTGATGAACAAAATTAGAATTAAGAAGAAGCCAAGTACTTTGAAACCAGGACAACAGGAAAGATGCCTTGTGGGTATCTCAGGAAGTGGTAAGACCTCATTGAAAGCTCAGAGGTACAAAAGGGAAAACTTTAAAAAAAATTTTAAAATTTATTTTCTATTAGTTCATGTTTGTAGTACATAGTATTTACATTCCTTGAAAGAGTTGGTACATGATCTTAATACATCTTAATTTTTTTTCATCACTGTCTTGAAAGACTGTTTTGAGAAGACAGCTCTAAAGCATCCTATTCATTCAGGAACACTTAGAAAAGCACATACCTGAGTTCAGACATTTGGGCACTCAAAGGGCACTGCAACCATGGTCCAAGGGAACCCAGCCACTGCTTAAGCTAACTAACATCAGACTTTGACATCATCCACTCGGTACTGATGTCAGAATGCAAAAGTTACACGGTCATGGAAGTTTCTACTCAGATTTCAAAAGGCCTGGGAATCCAAGCAAAAGTGTGTGACAGAATCTCAGTTCCTGTCAGGAACCCCAAGAAGGCCACATTTGAAGCTGTATAGTGAAGCTAAATGTCTGTCAAGACCCCAGAACGTTGGAGATGCTGAGAATGTTGAACATCTGCTGAAAAAAAAGTGAATGAATGTTGCCTACCCAAGACAGAGGATATGTGGGCTGCAAATAGCAAGGACATAGGGGCAGGGCTGTACAAGCCCTTTGGAGCTCACATATTACCACAACTTTTCCCAGGTGCTGGACATGGAGCTTCAGGATTTAATGATTTTCCTGCTGGGCTTTGGTCTTATTTTGGTCTGAATTCTTTCTATTCCCTTATTCTTCCTCTTTTCAGTGAGAAAGTCTAACGTGTACCATTGTATATTGAAATTATTTAACTTTTCTATTTTTTTTAGGAGCTCACAGCTATTAGTTTACCTTGAGTCTCAGAGGAGAATTTGGACTTGGATTTTTCAGCAATGCTGAAACTGGCAGGACTTTGGCATCTGTTGGAGATGCACTACATACATTTTGCATAACAATATGGACATGGGCCTTTTAGGGGCCAGTGGAGGAATGTTATGGTTTAAATCTAAAATATCTCCCAAAGTCATATGTTTTTGGAAGTGAGGCTTAATTGGATGAGATAGGTCACTGGGGGTATGACCTAGGAGGATATATTCTTGTTTTTATTTCCTCCCTTCAGTCTTCCTGGCTGCTGCAGGGTAAGCAGCTTTCTTCCACCATGCTGTTTTACCTGTTGCTTCTGCCTTAGACTCAGACAATCCTGCACTGAACCCACTGAAAATATGAGCCAAATAAACCTCACCTTCTTTAAACTGAGGTTATAAATATTGTATCCCAGCAATAGTAAAGTGTCTAATCCAAAAAGGTTGTATGTTCTCATTTGTTGTCCATGTGATTCATGCTTGACAATGACGACAGATACGTGTTCCCAAATAATCCAGATTTTGAATTCCAAAGGAGCTCTGCAGGTGCATTAGGGTGGCTGGTCATTGATGACCATGTGGTTCTGGTATCAGATGCTCAGGACTTGGAAAGAGGGAAGAGGAGGTGGGTACGTTTGAACCTAACCACATAAATAGGTAACTTGATATCAAGGCTGCTGATGTGACTTCATAATATTGCTTCTCTAAATTATTATAGGGAGCCTTCTTATAATAAAGCAATAATTTCCCAAATTTATTTTCTCTCTGGTATTTACTAAATGTTTCTATATATTTCATGTTTTATGATATACAGCTATATTTTACAGTCAAATTTTATGTATTTTGAGCTTTATATTTTTCATAAATATTTTAATTCAAATAAAGTCAATTTCAAACTGTTTTATTTTCCCCCAATCCTGAAAATATAACTGTTATTAATCACTTCTGATTTTATTGGTGTACTTTAAATATCATAAACAAAATTGAGGCTCTAAGTTTTGGTTTAGGTTGTGATTTCCTAAAATGGTTCTATTTTATATTTGAACACAAAAGTTTTCTAAAAGTATTTAGAAAAGTAGTTCATTTTATCTGAAAACTATACCATCAGTTGCATATCTCTAAATATTGTCTTACCTACTTAATTTTTTTCTATTTCCCTAATATATCATCTGTGGCTTCTCATAACTGGTTAGAGTTAGTCCCTCATATGCATAGTTTCTGGCCCTCAGATTCAATTGCTGAAGATTAAAAGTGTAGTAAGATCTACTCAGTATGTATTCTTGTTATTATTATCCTTAGTTCCTAAACAATTAGTGTAGAAACTATTTATATAGTCTTTGCATTGTATTAAGTAGTCTAAACAATCTGGGCGTGATTTAAAGTATATGGAAGAATATGAGTATGCTCTATGCAAATACAACACCTTTTCCTTTTCTGTTTCTTCGTTTTTTAAAAATTTTTTTGAGACAGGGTCTTGCTATGCAGTTCAGGCTGGCCTTCAACTCACCATGTAGACCAGGCTGGCCTTGAACTGCAGTGACCTTCGTGTCTCAGCCTTTCAAGCGCTGGAATTACAAGTATGTGCCACCACAACCTGCAGAGATTGTATTGAAGCTAAAGCTACACTTATTTTCTGAGTTCTACTCTACAATTTTTAACAAAAAAAAATTATGCTAGAGAATAGAAACAGTTTAGGAAATTATATCAAATAAGTTGAACCCATTTGGTTTAATTCTCTGATGTCATTCATTAGGAAATAAATTTACTAATCAAACACATGCTGTAATACCTTTGTTCATAAACACTGCTGTTTGCAAACAATTCAGTTCTCAAATTAAAGTATTGGACAGAATTTTGCTTCTGTTCACAAACTCAACATTGGATAACAAACACAATTATGGCCATCTTCCCCACACAAACACAAACACAAACACAACCATCCTCCCTAAAATCATAAAACAAATTAAATTCATGAGATGAGGTACCACTGTATCTTTAAAGCCCTGAGTTCTCTTAGGTACCAAGCTATAAGAAGCTTCAGTATGTGCTAATCATTGTGTCAGTTTGTACTTTAAGAAAATTAATTGACACCTTGCTTATTTATCTATTTTTTACCAGGCAGGCTAGTTTATCTTAGAAGCCATCTTGTCAAGTCTGCCTATATTTCATATTACTTGCTTTTGGTTCTATAAACTTCTTTTATCTGCAGATGACAATTGGTCTTTTTTCCCCATTTTTCCAGCTTTCCTAAAAATAAGGTCTTAGTGAGAGTGGAGAATATTTCAGGGACTCAACACACTCTGCCTCTCTCCTGGGTTAAGTCATTTATCATCTTTTCTTACTAATATTAGTAGGGTACTCACCAGGTAACCAATATTGTGTAAAGGACAATTTTAGTATTGCAAGTTTTTTTGTTCATGAATTTTTTCAAGAAGAGTTAAAGATGAGTATGTTGTATAAAAGCCATATTTATAAATATTATATATGTAAGAAAATGACAAAACATCAGAAAGCAATGGATGCATTCTTAGGGGAGCCAAAAGAGCAAGCAACTGCATTCAGCAGCTGGTTTAAGGACAGACACATGTTCCCAAATAATCCAGATTTCCTGCAAAATGTGACTGCCAAGTAGCTCTTGTGCTAGAAAGAATCCATGTACATACATACAAGGCACAATGCTGCATATCTGAAGTTACTGCCTTAATGCTCTCCTCCTTATAACTAAGCTGACTACTTAATCATGAGCCCATTGTGGTCAGTGTTACCTGGTTGGCCTTGCCACCATTGGAGACGGCTCATGCTAATGCCGGTTGGTCCCTAACTCTTACTATGCTTGATTCAACTCTTGATTTCACTTCTGTGTCTCTTTCTCTCTGTGTCTCTCCGCTCTCTCCCTCTTACTCTTTGTCTGTCTGCCCCCATCTTTTCTTTCTCTGTTCCTCACATCTAATTCGTTGACTACTTATTTCCTCCCTTGCCTCACGAAGAACACGCTCTCTGGATTCAGTTACATAACCCTCTGAGCACTGGTTCCTTGGGACACTGTGTAAATTTTCTTCTGACAACTTATTTAAACATTGATGCACATCAAAATTCTCAGACTACCTGTTAGTCACACTCTCTGCCTTCTCCAAATGAACTCATTCACTCCAAAGGCCTTTGTGTGTGTTAGTTTATAGTGCTTTGACAAAAAGCCTGAGAAAAACAATTTAAAGAAGGAAAGATATATCTTTGTTTATGGTTTCAGATGTTTTGTCACTTCTGCTTGGTCTTTTATCTATGAGCTTATAGTGAGGCAGAACATCATGTCAGAGAACTTGTGACAGAGCATAGATGCTTACTCATGAGAATCTGAAGAGGGGGAAGGAGAGAGAAAGGAAGAGAAAAAAGAGGAGAGAAGAGGCCACCAACAAGATCTGGTTCCAAGGGAATGCCCTCTTGTTGCATTCCCTTCAGTTAGGCCCTAGCTCCTAAGCGTCTATCACCTCCCAATAATGCTATTAAATTGTGACTTTATCAATGGATGAATCTACAGATTAAATTAGAATTGCCATGATCCAGTCATCTTCCGAAGGCCCCATCTCTGAACATATGCACCAGTTAGGAGACATTGAGATGCACATCATAACAGTCTCCTTAACATCTTCACTCCAGTTCAGTCAGAATCTATTCCAGGCCCAAGGGCTGTAAAACATTTGTACCCCACCAACCGGAAGCACTCTTACAGTCTGAGTTCCTTGAAAAGCAGACTAAGAATTTATAAGTATCTCTCTCTTTTTTTTTTTTTAAATGTTTTCAGAAGCATATAGAAAAAAAAAGGAAGGAAAAAGAGAAGGGCAGAGGGATAAATTGGGTATTTACAATTCACGAGACCTCAGCTAACCTCTGAGGACCACTGAAGCTGGGACGATCCTTCAGAGGCCTCTCTAGTTGAGTGGAAGGAGCTGGGGGTTTGTGCTCCTGCACTGACTCCATTGAATGCAGCCCTTTTCTAGATAGAGGGTCTCAGCAAAAGATGCTGGCAAAACAGCAGGCAATTTTGGGAAGAGCTGTCACCCAGAGTGCTCCCAGCAGTGTCAATCCTGAAAAGGAATCTGGACAGCCAGGTGATGCCCACCACAAGTGTCTAAACTTTCTGGAACTATATCCATTTATTTTTGCTACATGTATTACTTCTCTTACATTTCTACATTTATTGAATTACTCTCCTGTTCTGGAACCCATGCCACATCCCAGAAGTCTCTGAGTCTCCTGATTTAGTCCTCACCAGCAGTTAATCCAAAACCCGAATTGTGGGAGACTGGAGAAGAATTGAGGCCTAATTGCCCTCCTCTGTGAGCACAAAGGAGAAGTTAATTTCGCTGAGATCAGTTGGTTTACCTGGGCAGGTGCTAATGGGTAATGGAAGGCAGGTGAATCTTGCATTCCTGTAATTGCTTGTACATGTGTTTGAGTGACTAAAAGCAGAATGAGCAAGACACTCCGGGATCCTCTGTCCACTAGAGGCAGGAGCCATCTTGCTGCCTGCATGTTAAACTGACCCTGCTTATCTTTCATTCTCGTTCACCCCTAGGTCAATGGAACAAACTTGTGAGGCTAGGTTTCCTACACCAAATCTCCTCACCCTTCATCCTTTATATTCTGAACTATTTTTTGTCTTCTACCCTGGGGGTAGGGGCCCAATACACACTTTTTTCTCAACAAAACCTCTGCAATAGTCTTTAACATTTTTTATTATTACTTTTAATTATACACATTTATGGAATATAGTGTGATTAATTTGGTGTATGTATTCCATGTGTACTGATCAGATCAGGGTAATTAATATTTCTATTTCTCTATTATTTGTGTTCAGAGCCTTTGAGCTCCTCCCATCTGGTAGGTTGCTGAGTCCTATAATTGTACCACTGTGCTGTCGAAGGCTACAGCTTATTACTCCTGTCTGTATTTGGGTACCTGTTACTAACCTACCTTGGTTTCCCCATAGCACCCCCAGCCTCTAGAAATCACTGTTTTACATTCAGATGGACTTCTTAGCATTCACATATGAGAGAAAACACTGTTACTTGTTTTTCTGTGTCTGACTTATGTATCTTAATATTCTCCAGTTCCATCCATTTTGCTGCAAATTAAAAATTTTTTTACAGTTAAATAAAATTGCTTTGATATATTCTTTTTTTTATCTTTTTATCATAATTGCATAATTGTTTACCAATTGCCTAATTGCTAATTGTTTACCATATAGTCTTGTCTTGCATCCTTCCTATTTACCTCCCATTTTATCTCCAAGATGGCATTTCTACAATATAAAACTAACCACATTATTTAGCAGGCATGGTGGTACCTGCCTGTAATCCCAGCTGTGTGGGAGGCTGAGGCAGGAGGATCAAGAAGACAGGCCCAGCCCATTTGTAACTTAACTATGCTGTCTCAAAATTTAAAAATAATAAAAGGGCTGGGGATATGGCTTGGTGTGTAGACCCTGGATTCAAACCCAAAGTGAGAAAAAAAAATCTAACCATATCAGTCTTGTATTCAGTTAGTGGTCCTCATTGCTTTAATGTAGACCCTTCCTAAAATAGCAAGAAATTTTACCAGTCTCATCTAAATCTCACAGTCTGGTTGTTCAGAGATGCTTGCCATCTTTGTCAGGCTACATCATACTTCTCTGCCTTTGATTGTGTGTTCCTTCTGCCCGAAGGTTCTTTGATCTCCCTTGAGAATGCCCATTTATCTTGCAAGTCTTAGTGCAAGTAGCCCTCTATGAAATCTTTCCTAGAGGCTTCTATTGTTCCAGAGTTATCCTGTGTTTTATCTTTATTTATGACCTCACCGTGCCGCAACATTCTGCTGTCATTATCTCTGTAATTCCTAAGTGCGTTTTTGTACCCATGTCTGTATTCTCCCCCCAAGGCAGAAATGATGTCAGATTAATTTCTAAGGTTCTTGGAAGGAAGCACATTATTTAACAGCGAATCAAAAATGGCTAAACAGAGGGAGGACCCAGTGGCTAACAGGATAAATCTGAAAAACAAAACAAAACAGCTTGGTTTTGTGATATTCTTCAGGAATGTTCAACAGCCTCACGCTATGAAGGGGAGAGGTAACAAGACACTGAGGGAAGAACTGGAAGGGGCATGCATAATGGGAGCTTCATGGAAATGGCTGCTCACAGGGAGAGGTCTGTGTCAGAGGCAAATGGCTTCTGCCTGCTGAAGGAGCTGCCAGAACAGAAGCTGCCCAGGAAGCAGAAGAGGGCAGAACCAACAGAACCAAAAATAGTGAGGCAGGGGGAGGGCAAGGAAGAAAGGAACATTCTGGAACTCGACATTTTGGAGATGAAGCAGTTTTGAGTGACAAAGTCCACATCAGCCTTAAATGTAGGCAACTTCAGGGGAAGATAATGAAGATAAAGGTTATTTTCACTGAGGAAATTGAAAGGATATTTGAGGTTGGGGACTTGGTAGATTATTATTATTATTATTATTATTATGATACATAACTACATGTTCTAGCTTCCTTGGGCCCATCCTAAGTCATGTCTGCTTTTGTAGAATAATTATAGCCTTTTTCTTTCTCTTAAAAGTGTTCTTGTTTAAATATTTTTTATTACCCCAACATGAAAATATTTAATGTTGCTAAAATAAACTTATGCTTCTGGACTTGAGGAGAAAAATCATGTTGTCAAAATTAGGATTAAAATATAGTAGGAGATTTAAAGAGTAATTATTGTAATTTGCCATAAGATAATTTTAAAGTTTTATGTTTATATTATGAAGCCTTGGGTTTTCTATACTCTAGTATGAGTTCTGCCTTGTTATATTGCTGAATATGGTGATTTAAAGCAAATGCTTGTAACTTAACATTGGCTACTAAATCATTTATACTTAAAGAAGAGTCTGTCTACTTTGAAATGTTCTCAAACATTATAACAGCATTGCACAAGGGAAAGAACAGAGGATAAAAATCAGAGGTCCTAGGTCAGCTTCTTAACAGCTAACATGAAAATAACCCAATTTATTATCCTCTCTAGCCCATTTTCTCACTGGTAAAAGAGGATACAAGCATTCATCTGACCTCTCATAGTGTTGTGTTGAGGGTCAAAGGAACTGATGAAAAATTCTTTTAAAAAACAGGACATATGTAAGTATACTAAATATCCTTTCAAAAAAAATCTGGGCAAGTTGTTAGTGATATTTTTATATTAACTTGAATTTTTATAAATTATAGAATTAACAATTACATTGGAATTAATATATAAATAACTGAATTGCCCATGACTTACAAACTCATTTTATAAAATGGAAGGCAGGAAGGACACTGGGAATAATTGAAAACCACAGTTACCTTGTTAGAAATTGTCTTCTCATTTTATATGAAAGATAGACAGTAATTAGTGAACCAAAGGCCTAATGAGAAAATGAAGTAATTTTTAGAGACAGAAATATCCAATTAATTCTTTTATAAGTGTTTTACTTATTAAAACTGCCATCCTAGTCTGAGAAGGTCAACTGCTTTATAGATTAACTCACTCAACTCATGTCAGAGGGCAGGAGCTCGCTGGCGAGAACAGCTGTTGGTCATTTGTCTTTCCACATCAAAGACCCAGGGAGATTCTTTGGTACATTAGGGAAGTATTAAGAAGATGAAATTAGTTCCTGGCAAAAAGAAAATATATACAATACTAGTTTCCCTTTAATGAAAGTAGGAAGTATCAAAAATTAAATAGACAGTGAAACTTCCTAGGAAATCTATTGCAAATAAGACTAGTTTATTTGTTTTAGATTATTATTTTTTAGATTAGGATACTTCATTCTAGTTTTGAAAATATAACAAAATGATATTTAAACATCATAGGTAAATTTATATTAGAAAATTCTTATTAATTTTTAAACATTTTTTTATGTAAAATATAGATTTTTTTTCCAGGTAATAAATTTGACTTTAATTATTAAAGAAGATGCAATTAGTTTTTGCACAGTTTGTAGTAAATTGCAGCCTAGACTAATAGTCAAAGAATGTGGACTTTTATTAAAATAAATGTACTTTTGTAATAAAATGAATATATTTTGAATTCCACCTAAGGTCTAAATTTTGTAATAGGAATATATGTGAATTATGACACTTAATCTCAACGATTTATATGGAAGTTGAGATAAATCTTATCTCTTTTTATTAAGGGATAAAAGTCAGTTTAATTTGGAAACAAGGGTAGGATTTCAAATCCTACCCTTGTTTCCAAAGGTTGAATTCCAAAGTTTGAAAATCTAAAGATTCTCATCATGCATCCCCATGCCAGGCTTCTGGTTATTTAATAAGACATTTATATCGGTTGATCTGTGAAGGGGTTTTGCGGTCACAATTAAAACCCCCAGTCAACTGACCTTACAACACGGAGATTATCCAAATGGGCCTGACCTGCTCACACAGAGACCTTTAGAAATCAGACACGGAAAGTCATGCATGATGGCACAGGCCTGTAATTCCAGCGCTCTGCAGGCTGGGCAGGAGGAGTAGGCTACATAGTGAGTTCAAGGCCAGCCCGGATTATATAGTGAGACACTGTTCCAAAAACTAAAAAAAGTTTGAAAATCAAGAGAATTGAAGTGTGAAAGTAAAGGAGCTTGCTTGTGCTGTTTTGAAGATGGGGCAGTCAGCTCAGTGTGGCCATCCTCAAAGTGTGTAGTGTACCCCACTGATAGCCAGCATGTGAGCTGAGACACTAGTCCTACTGCCATAAGGAAATGAATTCTTTGTGTGTTATCAATTATTTTCTTTGGCCTTTTAATTTATTTTTTACATTAGATTTTATTGGTGCATTTTACATACGCATACCAATCACATTCATCATAGAGCATTTGTACTTCTGCATGATATAACTTGCTTTTTCCCCATCCCCTACCTTCCTTCAACTCTTCCTCCTTTCCTCATTTACAAAGCTTTGTTTCCATCTTTTCCTTTTTTTCTTTTTTCTTTTTTTACTTTTCTCTTCTTTCCTTTCTTCCTCTCTTTTCTCTTGTTTTCCCTCCCCATTTGAATGTTTTCTTCCACTTTCAAAATACAGGAAATGAGTTCTTTTGTCTAAACTTTTCACGCACAATAGCCCAGCCTTGCCAACACAGAGATTTCAGCCTTGTGAGATCCAAAGCAGAGAACCAGCTGAACCATGCCAGATATCTGACCTACGGACTCTGACATAATTAGTAGATATTCTTTGAAGTTGCTAAATTGATGCAATTTTTTATAGCAGCAATATAAACTACTACAAAAAGCTCAGAGTCATTGAATATATAAACCACAATCTAAGATCTAACCCATTTGGTATAGACCACTGTAATGAAAATAAGTCAGAATAAGGAGTGGTACATGCCTATAATCTTGGCAGTTGGGAATCTAGGCAGAGGGATTGGTGTGAGTTTGAGGCAAGCCTTGGTTACATAGTGAGACCTTGTCTCAAAAAAACCAACCCCCTCCAAAACAATGAAAATAAAGAAGAATAATGAAGTAGGTGGATTTGAAGAAATGTTATTTATTAATTTGACTTCATTCATTCATTCACCCACCACAGTGCAATAAAGGATTGGTCTGTGAGCATAATTCCTTCCAGAAACATGCTTGTAATTCAAACATGCCTGTATATCAAAGTGAATTTCCCCATAAGAAAAATTGAAAATTAGATGATTTGATCCACAACAAAGAATATTCATATAAAAATGATTACGATGCTGTGATATAATATAAAATAATAAGGAAACTACAAAATAAAGAAAATGGACAAATTAAACTGCATTTATCTTTGAAAATTTTTGTGGCTGGTGTGAGGGAGGTGAGAGAGGAGGGTTAGTGTGTCACACGACTTTCACTATCACTAATAGAATCACAGCTATTGGCTCAGTGGAATCTTTCTGTGCGACTTTAACAAGAACATATCCAATGACACTTGCTTTTGCCTCCTTTTGAGGATTCTGTGGAGATGTGACACTGCACTGTCATCAAACAGATTCATCACTCACATTGCTAACAGTCTTATTCAGGTTGTGCTTTTCTACGAAATTTAGCAGTTTCCCACATTTCACACATGTTCCTAATCTCATCTGAAGTGAGGGATTCCTGAGCCTCTGCAGATGGAGATCTCCACTGTAACCTCTTGCTGGTGGAAGATTATCAACCAGAATATTACAGGGTGAGGGGAGGGAGTAGAGAGGGAGAAGGAGGAGGAGAAGGGGAGGGAGAGAGGGAGAAGGATGGGAGACAAAGAGGAAGCAAGTGATTCAGTTGTGATCACATTGTGTTCGGTGTCACATACTACCCTTTCATCAAGTCAGAACTTATGTTTGCTCATCTTGCAGAACACTCGCAGAACAAGTTTCTTACAGTCCAAGGTTTTACAGTCGTTTTTTGGCTCCCTTTCATATGAAGGGTCTGCAGCTGTAAGGACTGTGGAGTTAAAAATGCAACCCCTTTCCTCAAAGAGGGCTGGGAGCAGACAAACAAATGGGGCAGTGGAATGCAGATATCTGTTGGGTACTACTGCAGGGTAGGCCGGAGATCATAGGGGCACAGATGCTCTTCATGCGATTTCTTGCCTTGCTGTCTGTGATAGACAGGATAATGGACACTGAAGACATCTTTGTTCTAATCCCCTGAGCCGAGGACTATAGTGTTTTACATGTGAAGAGGAAATTAAGAGTGGAGATGGAATTAGCTTGTTATTCAGTAGTTTAAAATTGGAAGATAATGCTGACTTATCTAAGTGGGGCCAGTGTAATCCCCAGAACCCTTCCTGGGAGAAGAGGAGAAAGAGAGAGGTGTTGTGATAAGGACTGGAAAAGCCAGAAAGGTTTGAAGATAGCAGAAGGATTAAAATCCCAGGTATGTGCAGACTTGTTAGAGAAAAAGACAAAGCAAATGGATTCCTCTTTACTGCTTCCATGAAGGATCGCACACAACCGTGTTGACATTTTGATTTTAGATCAGTGCAAACCATTTTGGACTTCTGATCTCCAGAACTATAAAATAATAAACTTGTGTTGTCATAAACCAACATATTAGTGATGATTTGTCATCAGCAGCATATTTCTGTAATCAGAAAAATTAAAATAGAAGTAGAAAAGGACACTACATTAGAGTTGTTATATTTTAGCTTGTATTCAAAACCTTTTTTTTTTTTTTTTGGCACAGTGTTACTATGTAGTCCAGACTGGCCTCAGACTCACACCAGACTTCCTGACTTAGTCTCCCACGTGCTGAGATTACAGACATGACCGTCACGCTGGTTTTAGCCTATGGTCAGGTGATAGCTTTTAAATCTTGAGGGCTTGTGAGAAAATAACAAGAGTACAAAACACACAACTCACTAGATAAAAATGTTGCTAATGAAACACTTCTCTTTTTTTCTAAAGAAGCTGTTAAACATAGGGAAAGCTACAGGCTGGGAAAAGTATTTATACATGTACATGCAATCTTGGATCTAGAATGTTTTGAACTCTTACAAATTGGTAATAAGACAAACAATACAACTTAAAATGGGAAAATTCTTGAAGAGATACTACCAAAGAGACAAGCAAATAACCAATAAGAACATGAACATATGTTTAATATAACTAGTTATTAAGGAAATCCCTGTTAATACTATAACAAGATACATCCATATGCCTAAAATGGCTAACATTATGATTGCAAATGCTAAGTGTAGGTCAGGATGTGGAGCAACTGCAATTTTCATCCACTGCTAGCAGAAATGTAAAATGGTACAACCACTTTAAAACAGTGTGGCTGTTTCATGTAAGTTAAACAGATACTTGCCATCTGACCCAGCAATTCCTTCCTAAATGTTTATCCAAGAGGAAAAGATGTTAACGTTTGTAGCTACTTCATTCACAATTACCCCAAAAGGGAATAATCCATTGAGTAGTGAATGAATAAAGACTCAGGATAGTGAAATACTACTCAGAAATAAGGAGGAGTGAATTATTGACCCATAAAAGTACGGGTGAATTTCAGAAACATGCTAAGTGAAAGAAGTTCAATGCAAATGGTCACATATATGATTCATCAAACATTCTAGAAAATCAAGGCAGACATGGTGGTGCACATCTGTAATCTCAGAACTCTGAGAGGCTGAGGCAGGATGCAAAATTTAAGCCTGGCCTGGAAAGCTTAGTGATTCAAAAAAGAAAAAAGTTAAAGAAAAAAGAAAAAAGCTAAATAAGCTGGGGAGGTATCTCAGTGAAAGGTCCTGTGTGCAATTCCCAGTACTGTCACAAAAATGGAAGAAAGCAAGCAAAAAAGCAAGCAAGCAGATTGTCATGGTTTATGTTAGTGCCCTCCTCCAAGTCTTGTGCAATCAGGGACATGGCTGAATCTAGCATTTGTGATTGGTTTGTTGTCTAGTGCTCCCATTGGTGGTATGAGTGCTACACCCACCCAAGGGCAGAGCCAGCATACAGTGTAACCTTGGGAAGAAGGTGTGTTTCTCTCTCTTACTGGTTAGTGCTTGCTGTTTTATGCCAGCCCCACCATGCCACCCTACTGCTTGGAGCCAACTGCGTAAGGAATTAAACCTCCAAGAATTTAAGAAATAAACCTTTCCTTCTCTAACTTTGGGCATCAGCTATTTGTCTCAACAAGAGGAAAAAGTAACCAAGACAGAATTGATCAAGATTCCAAGGCCTAGGAATGTGGGAAGTGATTGTCAAGGTGCTTGAGAGAACTTTTTAGGATGATAAAAATTTTATATATGTTATTTGTAGTGGCAGACATATATATATAATCAATAGCATGTGGTTTAAATAAGGGGCTGACCAAATTCCCAAAAGTAAGCTCTCTTGTGTAAATATGGCTTCTTAACACAGAAGTGCAATAACCTCATACCTAGGTGAAGTTTTACAGTTACTACTCAGGCATTAAAATTCAGCTGCAGTACCCATGTCCCTGTTTGGTTTATTAAATCAACATAAACTTTAAAAATTCTATTTTATTTAAATATAAGAACCCAGAGTTGAATTAAGATAGCTTGAAAAAAAAGCAGAAAATGTTCTCACATCGTCTTCATTAAAAAAAAAAATACATTCGGATAAATAGTCTGATGCACAGTGAATTCCACAGCAGTGTGCTGAAATGAGTGTAATTTATCTTGCTCAGTGTTTAGGAATAGATTTTTAAAGGACTTTTTTTTAAACTAAAAAGAGAAACATTTTCATGCATGTAAAGAGCTCTAAGCTCCTCAGAGAGAAAGAAATGCTAAGTACAGGGTGTTATTATTTCATGAGCTATGGGCTTACTTTGACGGTCATTATAGTTGTTCCATTTATAATTGTTGGGACAGCCTCCATGAAATGTATTTTTGTGTGTGCATTGTAATTCTTTAAAAGCACACATTCATTTTGGGAAGTGCCCTTTCAGAGATGCAGATACTGAACTTGTGAAAAGGTAACTATTTTGCCCCAAATTACTTTGCTCCATCTGAAGGCATCAAGGGAATCAGTCCAAACACGAACTCTTGGCATAGCGTCTTCTGGATCAGATGTGGTCTTGGTGACACTCTATGAATTATTTACATGAGAGAGACTTTCAAGAATTTTGTTTTGTGGGTAGCTCTCTTGAGAACACAATTTGGCAAGAAAGTATTATCTTTGCCTTTTATTCTACAAAGAAGCCTGCAAATTGTAGTAAGAAAACCAGTAGATTAGAAACACACACTTTTATTTTACTTACCAATTTTATAATCAAAGGGGGAAAGAGACGCAATCCAATTATTTATTAATATCCTCAATTGCAGCATATTTCATTTGCAAATGCAATATGCCCCTCTCTATTTTAATAAGCCATGTCTGCCTGTTCCCTGGGGGTTTGTGATCACAGTCAATAGCCATAAACTGTAAAGAAGTGACAGGGTGTTTCATCTCATGCACCCCGGATTCCTTCGTCCTCTTGATTTGTGCCTGTCGAATATGACCTTTAAGGCCTGCGTTTCTTTGCAAATACATTGCATGTCCCAAGGGCACATAATTAAGTGGGTCACATGCTTCATATTGCATATTAGTACTTGCCTTTCAACATGTATCTCCTCTGTTCCACTGTGGGAAAATTCTTTATTTTGTAACACATTCTTGGCTATGTTGTTGGCACTTTCTACACACACACACACACACACACACACACACACACACAAATGTCCTTGACATGCTGTGGGAATACTTAGGGTCACTTGGGATTTCATCAGTCATGAGAATAACTAGACTTGCATTTTGTATATGTAGAGTCCACTCATAGTAATTGTAGTATTGCCTTGGGCTTCTATTTCTGGAGATACAAAAAGCTCTCCAGGATAATAGTTTCATTGTACCTTTTGGTAGTTAAAGTGTAGTGTTCCAATAATTTTTGAATAAAAAGTAAAATCAAATAAAATAATATCAAATAAAAAGTGTTTCAAATGTACTTTGATACTCTGACATGAATAAATTTGTTTGTATAAATGCATATGTACCTGGTAAGTTTTCTATGAATTCTTTTGGAAATGTTGTTTATTATGCATGCTGTAGGATTTTCCTGTCATATAAATAAATATGTATGCTGTAATCATTTATAATTTTGCTTGCATAACTTTAATAGCTGAATGTGAAGTTTTAGCACAAGATAAATTTCCCTCTGGTGACTATAATTATTGAATTATAAAGATTTAAAAATATTTAGTACGTAAAGTCTTTTCTCTTTGAATGTATTTATTAAACATGATAGATAAAATTGTATATATTCAGAACAAATAGATGTTTAAGAAAATCAGGATGAATGGCTTTGTCCTTCCTCTTCTGTCACAGTCTTTGTTCTTTGTAAACCATTCTCCACTCAAGAAATTAACTAGATTAATCTAAGATGAAGCATTTGTGTCCTAATTAATGGCTCCCTTACTTGAGTGGGACTCCATGACGTACTGTGGATGTAATTAGAAATAGTGATTGTTTGGGGTGG
The DNA here is from genome assembly GCA_004027295.1 of Dolichotis patagonum. Classification (NCBI taxonomy): domain Eukaryota; kingdom Metazoa; phylum Chordata; class Mammalia; order Rodentia; family Caviidae; genus Dolichotis; species Dolichotis patagonum. The sequence goes on from PVJX010002744.1 coordinate 96,044, forward strand.
GAGTGGGTGGGGACCATGGCTTGCTGTTCATGTCTGTGCATGTGCCTGTGTGTGCCTATGTGCCCATGTATGCATTTCCTTCTATGGTGCAGTGGAATTGGACTGCAATGAGCTTTTTTTTATCTTTCTTTCTTTCTCTCTTTCTTTCTTTTATAGATGTTGAGCCTTGCACTCAGGGGCTTGAGTCTGTTAGGCATACTCCACCTCTGAGCTACATCCCAGTAATTTTTAGTTTTTCATTTTGATACAGGTTTTCACTAGGTTGCCCAGGCTGGTTTTGAACTAGCAACCGTCCTGCCTCAGTGTCCAAATAGCTGAGATTTGTCACCTCACCCTGCTCTCTGCATTTTGATGCCACTGGATTGATACGACTTGGCCTCTGGGACCCTTGTTTCATCACAGCCTTCTGTTCTGTTCTTTCTCCTGGCTGGCCGATTCTCTATGAAGAGTGGAAGCCCAGGACACTGGAGGTGCTGGCTTTTACACACAACCCAGAAGAACTCAAGGCCCCTGAAATTTAATATTTTGAAAATAGGAAATAAGGGCTGCTTAACTTTCCTTAACATAATAAATGATGAGGAGCTGACAAAAAGATTTCAAAGATTTCCGTAATGCCTGGAGATATTTTTTCTATTTATTATTTCTGGCGGGGTGATGTTTCCTTATAAATATTAAATCAACAAAGCCAGCAGTAATATGTAAAGGCATATGGCCAAGATTTTGCCAACAACAGAGGGGATTTCCATGTTTTGAAACAACAAATCGGTGTTCACTCCACAGTGTGTTTTCTATGATCTATTTCCTCTTCCTCCTAGCCACACGACTGCTCTGCGTTTCCCACCCCCTGCTGCTACTGACTGGCTGTGAGACTGAGCAGTTCTAGCTAATTCACCATGGGAAGAAATGCATACGTTCCCAAGGCTCTTCCACGAAGAACACCCATAATTCCACACGAATTCTCCACTTCCCTCCTTGAGGGCCTGGAGAAGACAGGGGCACTGGGAGGAGGGGGGCAGTGCGATGGGCGGAGCCTCGGGCTCTGAGTGATAACACGGAAGGCCACGGGGCAGGGAGCTCCACCCTGGACTGTAGAGTTAAACAAAACAAAAACTCTGCTGTATGCAGATGTGTTTTGTTTGTAGTGCAGTAAACTCACCCCAAGTAATCCAGGTAAGAAAGAGAATGTGGAGACTAGTTTCGGTGTCCACTCTATCCATGGAGGAGCATCTTCCAGCATTTGGCAGAAAGGCTTGTACCATTACTTTTACTAAAGACAAATTTGGTGTTGCCGTCCAGATTCTGCACACTGTCCTGAGCCAGTGACAAGAGGATGACAGTTTGAAGGCCCACACGCCTTTCAGACCTGTATCCAAATAAATGGGGGCTTTTAAAAAAATTATCATATGCAGTTTGTGTATTTCTGTTAGTAAGGAACTTTGTAAACTAAAGATCTGAATAAATTCACTGGTCACTATTTCTCTTTATAAACAGCTTTCTTGTATTGCCATCTGCAAGATGTTCTTGTTCAGCAGTGACAAAAGGGCTGCCACCACTCTCTTCATCTGTTTGGTGCTGCTATACCAGAATACCTGAGACTGGGCGATTGGTAAAGAACAGACATTTGGTTCTTAAGGCACTGGAGCTGGAAAGCCCAGCATCAATGTGTTGGAACATTTGGTTTTTATTAAGAGCACTGTCTGAGCTTGTAGCATGGTGCCTTGGATACTGCACCCCCAGAAGGAAGAAAACCGTTCCTCACATGACAGAAATGTGGAAAGAAGAGCTGGCAGGGGGAAGAAGGAACTGCTGAGCCCTTATGGCCTAATCACCTCTTACAAGCCTCACTTCTTAGTACTACTATAACGTCAATTAAATTTCAACTGGATTTTTGAAGGGCACAAACATTAAACCATCGTGATCACTGGGAAACAAAATCTGCTTAGTGACTAAGAAGCAGAGAAAAAAAGGATTTCTTATATCCTAAAACATAGATTAGGCTTAGCTTTTTAAACTTGTACTTTCTGACAACAGAGAGAACTTATTTTCTATGATTACTTCTAGGATTTTCTCTTCCTATTACAGAAGTAATGATAACATGCTGACCATTTGTGTTTCTTGGGGACCGCTTTCAGCCTAAGCAGGGTACCTACAGAGAATAGCCCTGCTGGAAGACATTTCTTTTTCTACTTCAAAATGGTGTTGTGATTAGTTATCAAAATATACTTAAGTTCCTCATTAATTGTATTAATCATATCTAAGCAGAAAGCATACATGTATTCAAAGAGAAATGGTTCCTGATTTTATAAGCCTGAGTAGTAGATAGAAACCACTAATGTGGATTTAAAAAGAACTCAGTAAAGCACACTGGTGTCAAATATAGGGTGGAGGGCAACACATAACAAGGAAAAAATCTTTTTTGTGTGGGAGGATGAAACCATGTTTAGAGTGCATCCCCAAAGAATTGGGGATGTACACTTTCTTTAGCCTGATGATTTCTCTTCAAGAATTCTTAAATCATCCTTTTGTTAAGCATATGCTTGCAGTACATAATGTTTGCATCTCCTGTGTGGAATTGGTATATACACGTTATGCATCTTAATTTCTTTTTTCATCCCCTTTCCTTTCCCTCCCTGTCTCATAGTCTTCCCTTTTGAGAAAGATCTGCCTCCCTATTTCCTATTTGCTTTGCTCTTTATTTTTACTTTAGGTTCCTCATATAAGAAAAATCATGTGTTATGGCTTGTGTTTAGATGTCCCCCAAAGCTTTATGCAATCTGAGGTGGGGCCTCTTCAAAGTGGCTGGACCTAGGGTGTGTGCTATTGGAATCAGGACGTGATGCTGGAGTTGATTCATGCTGATGCTAGGATTAATGCTGCCCCACCTTGGGTGGCAGTGCTGTCTGCCCTAAGGGAGGCAGTCTGGACAAAATACAAGGAACAGAAAGAGTCGCTGCTTTGCACTCGCTTGCTGACTTCTGCCTGCTCTTCTTTGGCATGAACTTCTCCTTCTTTGTGAAGCCTCTCTTCCAGGCCACCTTGCCTCAGAGTCAGCTGAGTATGATGGATCAAAGCTTCTACAAACCATGAGCTGAAATAAACCTTCCCTCTTTTAACTCCGGGTGTTGGGGTTTTGTTTCAGCAACAAGAAAAGGAACTAAGACACCATAAGCTATGTAAGCTTTTGTGTCTTAACCCAGAGCCTTATTTGGGTTTGTGAAGCCTGTATCATGATTGTAATAGGTATACATGGGATATTGATATGAGAGCCACTTTTTTGGTGTAACATCCATGCCATACTCACTGTTTCGTTTCTCTGTTTGATTGATCTCCATAGCACCTACTGTCACTGTATGTTTTAAAAAATGTTATTTTAAAAAAATGTTTTATTTTTAAAAAATGTTTATCTCACACAGTGTGTTGAAATGTGCCTCCTCCATAAGACACGTCCACACACTAATCTGCCAAACCTGAGGATGTGACCTTATTTGGAAAAAAGGATCTTTGCAGATGTAACTCAGTTAAGGATCTTGAGATGAGATAATCTTTGGATTGCCTTGCTGGGTCCTAAATCCAATGACAAGTGTCCTGGGAATAGAAGAAGACACAGAGGAGGAAGACACCACGTGTAGGAGACAGAGTGGGAGAGTTATGCGTTGACAGCCTGGGAACTCTGGAAGCCAACAGAAGCTAGAAGCCAGAAGGAAGTTTTTTCCTCTGGAGTCTTTTTGTTTTGTTTTGCTTTCTCTTTTGCTGGTACTGGGGATTGAATCCAGGGCCTCATGCGTGTTAGGCAAGCGGTCTACACTGAGCTACATCTGCAGCCCCTCTAGAGAGTTAAGAAGTATCAAGGCCCTGCTGACACCACAATTTTGGACTTTGGTTCATGAATTATGAAAGAGTACATTTCTCTTCTCGTAAACCAGCCAGTTTATGATAACTTGTTAGATCAGCCCCAAGTAACAAGTATGTCTTCCCTACTGTAAATTAAGTTCCTGGATGGTAAAGATTTTATTCTGAAAATTATTGTACTTTCAGTACAGAGAATACAGCCTGGCACATAAACATCTGTCAAATGAGTGACTAGAAATAAATGGATGCTTCTCCAAAAGATAGAATTTCTTACTTAGAATATGCAGTTTTAGTTTTGAATAGCTTTTATAATCATTATGAAATTGTCCTGGAGAACTGTATTTTCTGGTTTGTTCTCATTCTGAGACAGTATGTGTAGTGGTTAGGAGGCCCTGAACTTTGGATTATAACTCAGGCCATGGAATCACTAATCAGAGTTTTAAGATAACCCAGGAAGAGAAAAAAATTTCAAACTTTGAAGTACAGCTTCTACCAAATCCACCATAGAGTGAAGAAACTTTTTTACACCATCATAAAGAAAGGATATATATATATATAATTTAGTGCTTGACCATATAATTTCATTATAAATTATAATTATAATTACCTAGGATTATAGGAAATACCTAAAAATTTACAAATTCAATTATTCTTTAGTTTGAATTTTAAAAAAATAGCACCTATTATAATGTTTCTTTACTAAGTAAACCCCTCCTTACCACAATAGACCCTACTGCAGTATTTAGTATCTGCAGAATTACTTCTGTGTGACATATGTAAGCCATGATAATTTAGTATTAAATATAGGAAAATAGCTGAGAAACTCATAGTAAAGTATCAGCCCATCCAGCCCAAGCAGACCTCCTCTCCCGCTGTCTCAAGGTGACTGGGTGAACACCTGGCTTCTTGCTTCTCTGCCTTGTCTTACTGTGCTCAATGTGATATGTCACTGTTTTATTGTCTCTTAAAAATAAATTATCTCCATGCTAATTTATGTTGTGATTTAATGCTCAAATATTACATATTGATATTGTGTGTCACTTGAAGGTATAACTTTTCAAAAACATAATTAGTCCTTTGCATATATTAGCATAACATTGGTATACAGACAAAACTTCATAGCTTACATCACCATTGCAAATAGATAAATAAACTTGAAGGAAGATTACTAAGAATATGAGGAAGTGATTGGAAAATGACACTGTGGAGTGTTGCCAAAGGTGTTGTCTCTAGAAGGGAAAAACAACTGTTCTTGATAAATTTCATTATTTTGTTCACTGGGCAAAAAAATATTTATCAGAATTTAATAAATTCACTCTCAATCTCTTTAACATTCACCTTCTTCTAAGGCCCTACCTTGTCAATGGTAGGGTAATGCAATCCTTAGGTTCAAAGACAGAATGTGGAGTTTAGAATATAATCCGAGTTCCTTACTCTGGCTTAGGAAATCTTGCCTGATAGACTTTATGCATAATGTTCCCTCTGACCCTAGGATATGTCACAGCAACCTTCTACCTGTTCCTCTGGGTTCCTCAACCTAGAACATCTGTACTTGCTCTGTGTGTATGTGTGTGCATATGAATGTAAATGTTTATAACATGTTTGACTATTCATTGATGAACTGTCTTCCGATTCTGCTAAAAACTAAGTTCCATGAGAATAACACCTCATCTGCCATGCTCCTGGCTTTATGCTCAGTGCCTAAAATACTTCTCAGTATCTAGTAGAAGCTCAATAAATACAGATAAAATACAGTTAAGGCAGATGCTCCTATATATTCATTCAATAGTTTCTCTTTGTCCTGGAGATTCCAAGCTGTGACTTCCAAATTCCAAATGTAGTCTGAGATATTCCAAATTCAGACTTCTGGAGCTATGAATGATGCAATTGTAGCATGTGATATTTAGCTATGAGATGCTTCTACATCCACGTGTTCACCAGTGAGGTAGATGAAGGGTTTAATTGGAGAGCCTTTGCCAAAGAGACTCGGGACTGTCAATATCATCTTTCTATTGACATCCCTTCAACATTGGCACTCCTAAGGGGGAAGTGCATGATACGAAGGACAGCTGAGGACAGCTTTATTATGAGTGGTGATGGAACCCAAGGTTCCAGTGAAAGTTTGCAGGTAAAAATGCACTAAAGCAAGAAGCTAGTGATTTGCAGCCTGTATGCTGCACGTGGCATCATTTGACAGCTTTATCTTCTCAGGGCCAGGCTTTTCCATCTTATTCTTTGGTCAAAAAAATTATATGAATATCTGAAAAGCAGAGATGAGACATTGGCTCTAGGTTCTTTTGTATGGAAGAGGCCCCTTTGTCTTTTACTATTTTAGACACATAGACTCAGGAGGAAACCACACTTAGAAAATATATCCCTATATAAACTGTGGGACAGAGTCTTAAAAAGTTAAACATACACCCTTGCTGACCAGAAGACCTAGCTACAGCCACTCCAAGGAATTTACCCAAGATAAATGAAAACACATGTTCATACAAAGACTTCTATTTGAATGTGTCTAGAAGCTCTATTCATGTTTAGTTACAAACTAAAAACAAGAACATGTTTCCTGTTGGTGATTGGATAAGCAAAATGTAATATATTCATACAATGAACTATTACTCAGCAATTAAAAACTCCACAGGTACATGCAATGTCATGACTGAATCCTACAAATGTTATACTGAGTAAAAGAAGTCATGGAGAAAAGGCCACACACTGCATGGTGTTATTTATGATAGCAGAGTATTTGTTATAAAGAGCTAGGATGGAGGAAAGAGATTGCAAGGGAGAACTGCAAATTTTGGAGTCAAGAAAAATGTGAATACATGACAATACACGTTAGTCAGCTCACCAAAGTGGATATTTAAAACTGGTAAATTTTATTTTGCATTAATCGTATATCAATACTTGCACAGGTTCATGTTCACACATCCTTACATATATTTCCCATAAACATTCTAGGATCCGAGGCAGGGATATTAGGACTTTTTCTGTTAAAGAACAGGGAAGAATGAGGAAGGTAGGGTTTCTTTTTGTTTCCATTTAGTAGAACAGCCTGTGGGGTATGTTCTAGCAACATTATAATGGATACCATACCTTCTGTTTCACTCCATTTGGCCCTGAATGGTTCTTCTCATTTCATACTTTGGACTGACAAATTCTTCTTTGTATTCATTAATGACATGTTTTCTGCATGGAATTTTTTGTTGTTCTGTTAAATAAGATTGGAGGGTGGGTGAGAGCCATGATAGAGCGTGAGGAGTGGAGAGTTATGTTCTTTCTAAGAAACAGAAACACACAGTCTAGGATTTCAAGGATCGTGTGGGTAAATTGTGATCGGAAGTTGATATGAATCAGCCTGAGGCATCTCTTACACATTTCTTCATTTTTATAATGATTGCAAAACAGTAATTTGGATAGTGCTTTTGTTTTAAGTAGGGATTGTAAGAATGTTTCTTTTATCTGTAATCACCTTTGATTTGAATAGGAGATCCTTCTGTTACTGAATTTTTTTATAGTCAGTGCTGTTAATGGACATGACTATTTTAGGTCTTAGAACAAAGTTGGCTTCAGTTTGGGCTTCAACTCATGTTAAAAACTGAATCACATATGACAGATCCTAAAATCAGAGCCTGTTACACAAATTTAGTTTTGGGATTCTCTCTGTCAAATATTTGTACCTAAGATTTGTGCCTATGCAATCTAAATTAAATGTCGTAGTTGAAATGTCAACAGGTTAAAGCAAAATATAAAAGTCAAAAAGCCAGGGAATACAGACAGTGTTAAGCCAGACCTTCTCTAGGGCAAGTATCACTCTTAGGCCTTACTCAAGTATTTATACCCTAAAACAAGATGTATTAGTCTAGATTTCCTGTAGTGTATTCAGGTATGGTCTTTTGAGATCAGAGATTTTCACTTGAATAAGCCAAGATTGTAAGACTTCCCTCCTTTGTGAAGGAAGAAACAAGGAGACACGTACCTTCTTTAGATTTTGTTTGTTGACCACAGATTTTCAAGAATGTGGGAAACCATCTTGAATATGTTCTTGCTTTGAAAAATGAAGTCCTTCTTGAAAGCAGAACTATACAAATAATATTATTTCTAACCCAATTTACTTAATTTGACGGGAAATAGCTACTTGTAACCATTGGTAAAACCCATGGCTTCCAAAGCTTGACCACGCCCTCAACAAACTCTCTCCAAACTGGGTGGATTCTGCCATCTAGTGACTTCCTCCCTGAACTACATCAGTGACATACTCATTTGCTCAAACCCTGAGAGATAATATTATTTTAATGTCATGTAGTTAGTCTTAGCCTTCTTGTCTTTTCTGTCCTATGTGTCATCTGTGTAATTTTAGGAAAACGAATATATTTGTGACTCAATTTATTCATCTGTATAATGGGAATAAGGATCTTTCTGCTATAATTTCCTCAAGACTGAAGTGAGATCATGCATGGAAGGCACTTAGCAAAATGCCTGACACAGATAAATCCTGAAAAAAAGATCACTGTTGTTGTATTTATAATTATGACTATTACTATGCAAATCTAGGACTGAAAAAATATTCCAGAGCATGGGAAATCAAGTTATAGATATCTATTTCAGAATAAATTAAGATTGCAATATTTAAAGCTTGGAAAAGGATCAAGTTTATTTAGGCTTTTCACGTACACTGCCAACAAACGCATTATTGCAATTACACTTGCCTCTTTCCAAGGCTTTCCCCGCCTCACACTAATGTTTCACCACAGCAGAAAATCCATTACTCTCTGCATTTAAATGTCTTGATCTCACTGAAATTTCTCCCTCCATTTCACAATCTGTCCCTCCACACTTGAATGCCAGCTTCCTGTCCTCATTCAGCTAGTGCTGTTAAACTGAGTCTAATTTTATGTGGCCCTTTCCTCTCATTTCTGCTTCCATATCTGACACAGACAGGCTGTTCATGGGAGAATCAAGACAGGTGTGTGTAGTCAGATAACTGAGCGTAAAGCGCCTGCCACGAGGTGTTGTGTGCCTCTCCCTTTCCCCACCCCAATGCTTAATTCAAGGACTTCATACAACAGTGTTTCCTTGATGCCTGCTGAATAAAAATAAAGGCTTAGAAAACGTCTTTGAGCATCATTTTTGGAAGTATGAACAAGAGCTTTTTAATGTACATTGGACTAAACTAGCCCAGAGTTTTGGTTTGGAAGATTTGATCCATCAAAATATGCCTTTGGATTAAAAATTGTCATATTTTATAATAAGAATAATAATAAATTTTAATAAAGAATATTTTTAAAACATTAAAATGTAAAGAAATATCATGACTCCTCTACTCAAATATTGCTAATATTGATGTGATTTAAGAATTTCTTGCCTGGTGCGGAGGTACACATCTATAATCCCAACACTTGGGAGGCTGATGCAAGAGGGTCGCTGCATGTTTGAGGCTACTAAGTGAGTTCAAAGTGAAACTCAATGCACACTGAAGCCCTGTCTCAAAAAAGACAAAAAAAGAGTATCTCTACATATCATTTTTATTACGTGGTGTGATAATGTCCTTTTGCAATTGTATACTCCAATTTTTAAGTTTATTATTGTTAAAATGTTCCCATTATACTATATGCACATTAAGAACATGATTCTAGGAAACAGAATCTCACTGACTACAGCACAACACACTAGCTTATTTGTAATTTTTGGCTATTACATATAATGTCACAGAATAAATCTCTGGGCATAAAGGTTTTCCTTTGTTGGAAACTTGTTTTCATGGGTCCCAAAAGTCTAATTTCTATTGCCTTTCTTGTCATAGCACATTCCAATGGCCCGAGTTGGACTATTGTAATAAACATACGGCAGTGTCAACTGAAGCTAACTAGAACATGGTCTCTGATTTGTAGTGGCTCCACTTTACCTTTATGAACTTTGAACGCCTGGAAGTTATTGTAGATGCGAAGAAAGGCTTTGGGAGGTAAAGCTAAATAGGCCTGGAGAGCATGGTATGTTCTCAAACCATTTTGGTAGTGCTTCCTTGATTTTCTTTTGTGTGTTCATGAGCAGATGTGTCTTGTTATATTGTTTTAAAAGTGGAATTCTCAGGCCCAGTGCATGTTAACTGACTTCATATCTTTCCTCCATGAGAAATGATCCCTTTGGTTTACAGATTTATCCACTTATTCATTCATTTTAGAAATATTGGTGGACAATTTACTCTATGTCAGGAATTTTTAATATGTATTCACTTCTCAATACTTAATAAAACATATTTGATAGCATATGAGAAAAAGACAAATAACAATGATAAGGCCATAGGAATCTTGCTTTCATAGAAGTGAGGCCCCTATAGCTTTGGGGATAAAATGAGATAATTAATTCTTTTGGAGTTGCCAGGTAGGCGTCACAGAGGATCTTACGTTTGCTTCTGCAGTGAAGTTAGAAATTTAACAGATGAGCATCAGAACACTGCAGGAAGACTGACCACAATTCATGGATGAGACAGGAAAATACAGTACTGAAATTTTTGTGGATGAACAAAGGGTTTCCAAAGAAGAAAGGAGCAGGAAGTAATGCTAGAAAGGTAGAACGAGGCTAGATTAGGAAGGTTCTTATACCTTCTATGGCAAATTCTGAAATGGGTGTTTTATATTGAAACCTGTTACGACCCATTTAACCCTTTTTTTTAAAAAAAAGAAATGATACCAAAATGATAGTATTTAGTAATTGAGAGTACCCTGTTAGACATGTTACTTAAGTATTTTTCTCAACCACACTATGAGACAGTGTAGTTTTTGTAATTAAGTAGTTTGTCAGTGGCCAGAGATATATACTTGGGTGTTTTTGACTTTAGAACACAACCTCATAACCAGTGTGTTTTGTGGCTTCTTTGGAGTTTTATTTTAGAAAGATTTTTTTTTTTTGAGTCTGGAGGTAAGGGTGTAGGGAGAAAGAGAGAGAAGGAGAGTCAGACAGAGACAGAGACAGACACAGAGACAGAGATAGAGACAGAGAGACAGAGACACACAGAGTGAAAGAGAGAGAGAGGGACAGGGAGAGAGAGAGAGAGAGAGAGAGAGAGAGAGAGAGAGAGAGAAGTTGGAGAGCCTGTTTGGTAAGATGTTGCCAGAATATAGGAGAGGTGTCAGGACTAGACCCCAGAGGTGATCATACAGGCTGAGAGATAGGAGCATAAACAGCTTACATAAATAGTAAATTACTGAAGTGGAAAATATAGGCAATTTTTACTAAACAGACTGAAAAATTCCTCATTTGTGGCATATTGTAGGGAGGGTGTACCCTCATGTTCCCAAGGAAAAATTTCCATCTCTCCTGGGTCCTGGATAAAGATGTTCCTTCTCAAAACGTGGCATAATTTATCTTTTAACTACAGGGTCGTCTTTCATATGCAGAAATGGTATTTCAGGGAAATTAAATTAATCAGTCATAATTCAAAACATGGCTACATCTTAAGATATACAAAGATGGAGAAGATGACATACCTTCTTTTCAAGTGCTCCCAGGCAAGAAGGTTCAATAAAACACAATACAAATGAACACAACACTAACAAAATGTCCTCAGTCCTGGGAGTCCCAGGGAGGGTGTTCCTGTTGCCTTTCCAGTGCTAGGCAAATTTCAGAGACTTTTTTGGTAGAAGTTTGCATTTAAGTTGGACAAGAAAGACACAGGTGATGGGAGACAGTGATAAATCCGAGTAGGCAGAACAGTATCATCAGGAAATGGAGGAGGGGCAGTGCTGGGCCTGTGAGGAGAACAAAGAACGGTGGAAGCGATGGGAGTTGGTATGTGAGGAGCAGGAGGTGTGCGCACGCCGTGGATGACTACAGATGAGAGCCATATGGCCACACTGTCCTTTCTGGAACAGTAGCGTAGAAAAGAATAGAAGTTAATTCTTGTCTTAGTCGCTGTCTCTTTGTTGGAACACAGTACTTACCACCCACAATCTAAAGGAGGAGAGGTTTATTTTGGCGCAGTTTCAGGCCCTTGTAGGATGGCTCTAAAGAAGAAATGGCACCTCAGTGGGGCACGGTAGGGGAAAGGCACTCTCTTCATGGTGTCATGAAGGAGAGAAGGAAGAAGCAGAGGGAGGGAGATAAATCCTTCCTGCGACACCCTTGAGACCCGGCTTTACTCACCAGGCTACCTCCCAACAGCAACTCAGCTGTTCCAACCCCAGACTCAGTCCCCTTCAAAAGCCTCACTTGTGTGTGCGAGAACTGCTTGATCCAAACAGTAACTCCAGATTGAGAAGAGTTTGTTTTTACTGAGAATAACTGAGTCAGTTATCACTCTAGGCCCTCGTATCTTAAATATCTGCATGACTTCAAAGGTGGGCACCTAACATACTGCAGATATTCAGAAAAATAAGTGAATGGCTTATTTCCTTGGCTCTATTTGTAGGGTGGAGAAGGAGCCTTGCTTTTAAACGAGTACGCATCTACCAGAGAAATAAAGTAACAGCTAAGCATGAACTCCGGAGTTAGAAATGTCTCTGTGACTAAACTTGGGTCAAGTTACCACATCCTTCCCTTTGGGCTCCATTTCCCCGTTTATAAAACTGGAGTGAAGTTAGAATCTACCCAGTAAGTTTGTGACATTTGAAAAATCTGGCATGGAAAACAATAAACAAATATAAGCTGCTGCACTGGCGATGTTAGAATTCTAGTTCGCAGTGAAGCTACTTTCCTAGGCTTTGGGCACCAGTAAACTTCTGCAGAAATTATTCTGTCTTTTTAAAAAAATTTTTTACCCTCACATCTGTCCTCCTGTCTTTTTAGAAATGCAAAAAACCAGAGACCCATAAACATAAGAATCATCACTTTTCCTGCTCTAACTGATTTAAGTCCCTTTCTCCTGGCAGGCTTCAGCGGGCACACACGCTGGGTGCCTGCTGGCCGCATCAGTGTGTGCAATCCACTGCCCAGGCCATCTGGTCCTCCACCGCGAGCCATATGGGGGAGGCCACACTTCTTTGGAAAAGCTGATGTTTCTTTGGTGGGTTCTCTGCTTGGCTGTGCTCCCTAGCCCTATGGAAGCAAGCATGGATGCAATCACAGCTTCCTTATCTGCCTTCCCGAGAGTCAATAACTTAGATTTCATTAAGAGGGCTTTTAGATAGCACGGCTTACTCATGTTAAGTAATGACCAAAAAATGCCACTTCGAGCCCTGTGACATCTGTGACACAAGATAATTCAGAAATCAAGCTTTCATCATTCTTCTCTATACTGTTCCCGTTTGCTACAAAGGGAATAGAATTATATTTTCTTTCCTTCTGCCCTCTGATATTTTAAGCTGCTATTATCTCTACCAAGCCTGGAACAGCAGGTACAGCCATGCTGAGATGATTAGTTCTTAACTTTTGCCAATTATTAGCTGCATAGAAATGACATGCAAAGTTCCAAGATACAGTTTGGCTCCTACTGTGATAATCTCAGTGAGATTTACAAATACCAAGATGATTTCTTAGCTCTCTTTGAAATTTACAGTAAAAATGCTTTTTTCTAAGTAGAAAGATTAAATTAAAATTTAATCAGTTTCGAAAAAACAATTTTTGAGACTTTTGTCTAAATAAATGTGTAGGGCTGCTTAAAGATATTAATGAATTAGAAATTTTAAAACATGAAACAGAGTAAGAGCTTCCAATCTTAGCTGATTTTCATCACGACCAGGAAATGAAACAACAATCTTTGCAGGTGATTTAATGTGTTTTCTATCCTTGTCAAGTTTTGTTTCCGCTGTGGCATCAAATTGTGTACAAATTGTAGTTTTTATATCATAAGGAAAAATGTATTAAGATTCTAGCACTTTACTGCGACTTAATTCAGAAATGTCAGGCTCCTGAAGGTAAAAAATTAACATGCTTTATAAAAGCACCCAAAGGCAGAAATAAGCAATTAATTTTCTTTCTCACCGTAGGATAATTTCCATCTTCCATTCTTTTTCTTGGGTAGTGATTCTAATTTCATTTTAAAAAATAGGTATTTTACCTCTAATTCTTTCCAGATCAGAGTCAACATATTCATATTTTGGCTAGCTTTATCTTTTCCACAGCTTTTAGCATACATTGCCATAAAGTACAACTATTCAGGTCCAGTTAATGAGCTGAGATCAAAAGTCCAGTTAATTATGTTTTGTTCTTTGTATGCTCAGTTGAAGGCACAATGCCAGGGCCTAGTAGTTATATAATTAATGCATTTGTATTGAATAATGTTAAAAAGTTAATAATTTACTACTGAACACAGAATGTTGCATGATCTGAAGGCAACTCTGGCATTACGACTGCAAACAAACTTGTATCTTACATTTGAATTCAAAGTTACCCACATTTTTATGGTACTCAACCTTTTGTGATTATGCACACTAAAGTTAAATTTTTTGAGGCCCATTTTGAAGGACTGACAAAGCAAAAGCTAAATAATTCCGCAACAAATATGACATACAGCTAATATTTTGCAGGAAAGATTCAAGGGGCATGGCAAGTTTCTGGGATGGCATAGGCAAAAGATGCTCCAACCCATCTCCATCTTTCATTCCACGGAGTCTCAATCAACATTCCCCTTGCTACAAGCCCTTTCCAATAATATGTAGTATAACTAAAAGCTGGATCTAGTTATGCTAACTACATATGTCCTGTCTACCTTCCAAACAATTAACCAACCTACGAAGAAATTTACTGGTCACTACCAGGCTGTTCGGGATCCACTATAATTTAGTTCCTAAGGCCTCAGCATTGTGTTGTTCTGCCCTGCCCAGGTTCTCTGTGTGCTCAAGGGACAATATCCTCCAATATCCTCCTGCATTCCACCAAATACTCGCTCCTTGGCACAGATCATTGGCTTACGTCTTACTTGCAGCCAGCTGTACTCCTATTGTTCACTGCACTACAGTCAGAACTCTGGCAGACAGCTGCTCCTGCACTAGTGTGCATAATGGTGGCAAATATGGAAAAAAAGACAGGGGAGCTAGAGAGGGTCACAGCCCTCCATTGACCCCACAGGCAACAGCAGCTGGGTCAGCAGGTTGAAAGAGGAGTTGAGTGGACCTCTGAGGCACCTTCAATCTTGAGCCGCTTGGTTTCCTCTTCTTGTCCTTTAGTCTCTTCCTTCCCAAGGGGTAGATCCAGATTTTTTAGAGCTTGAAATGTGCACAATTTGGAAGTTCTTTAGGAATAATAATAAAAATTACAAATACGGGTTGTCTACAAAAATTAATATTTATTTAAATGATAAAAATAGTAAATTACAAAATTTTTAAAAGCTGACATGTATTCCAAATACCACAAAATCTACAAAAATAACATAGTTTTTCCAGTTAAGTATTTGATGTAACTCTTTATTTTTGGCTGTGTATTCTGATTTTATCTTTACACAACACATGATGAGATTTCAGGAAGTTGCCACTGTACTTAAGCAGTGGCCAATTTTAACTTGGAATGACAGTACCCATTACCTAGTTTTCTATAAATGCCTCTTTTGTAGTAGCTTATTATGAATTTTACGCTGTCTTACTCAGTGCTGGTATTGCTTATCAAATATCCAAGAAATACACATCTTTTTTTCTGGGTATTTACACACTTGCTCCTTTTCAGTAAACTTCATTATTAATAAAACAAAAGCTTAGTCATTCCTTTCTTTTCAAGATTTATCTTTTTTTTTCAATTAGTTGGTATATTTTGAAATTTTAAAAAGTATAATTAGCTTCAGATGTTCAAATAATATTTTATCCTTATTGACCTTGTTTTATAAACTATGAATTTTTAACCTGAACTTTCTCAATATTTATTAACATAATAAAATAAAGTATTCTTCATAGTCATCTGGTCTAGGGGGTGTGACCCCTCACTATTTTCTTAAAATATCTGCCCACACTATAGTTAAAAGGCATATGTAAGATTTGTCAGTTTTTGGAATAAATTTATTATCTTGTGGTTTTTCTTCCAAGCCTTCAAAAATGTACTTTTGATCCTTAGAGGGCAATATTTCCTATGGTCTCGGACTTGAATAACCTTATAAACGAGCATATTACCTCGCATCCAGAGTCATTAAAGAAAGTGTTAAAAAAATCCAAATTACATGCACCTTCAAAATGTTCCATTACAAAAAGCATACGCCAACAGAAAGTGTTGCAATGTTTGAAGTAGGTGACAGTTTCAGGTACTGTAGAGGCAATTGCTTTCTGTACCGAAAAGATTAAGTGGGTGAGCTGCACACTGCACACATCCTCAGTTTGTTAATGTTTCAAAGAGCACTTGTCTTCACTACTGTCATAAGCTCATCTGTACATTAACTGCTTTCATGCATTTCTACTTACACTTATGAATTGTGGAAATAATGACTTATTTTCACTTTACAGATGAAAAAGTGAGGCTTGAAAGAATAAAGCACCAGGAAATGACTGAACCAAATTTTAAGCTCAGAAACTGAATTAAGGGCTTTGGCTCTTAATTACTACAGAATACTTTCTTTGATTGCTCTATTAATATAAGTGAAAATAGGATTTGCAGGAAGAAAATGTTTGCCCTGAAGTACTTGAAATATTTGAACAAGCCTTCACCTAAGGATAGTGTGGAAGAAAAACAAATTTTTCCCGGGTGTGGTGGCGCACTCCTGTAATCCCAGCACTCCAGAGGCTGAGGCTGGAAGATCCTTGCAAGTTCGAGACCAACCTGGGCTACAAAGTGAACCCAAGGCCAGTCTGAACTGCACAGTGAGACCCTGTTGCAAAAACAAAACAAAACAAAACAAAACAAGAATTAACAAAGCTGAAAGGATCCACCCCACCCCCACCCTGCCACCATGCTTGTTCTAATGATCGAGTGGATTCTCTCGGACATTTTTAGCTCTGAGACCTGCAGTGGGAGCCACAGCTTTTAAGCTCTCGCACTGTTTTACTGGCTATGCCACACAGCTACAGACCATTTATTGGAAGGATGATGGCACCTTGAATACTGCCCCCCACTACCATGACCTCTGTTAAACTCTATGACTTCTCTGAGTTGCAGATTGGTCATTTACACAATTAGAGTGCAACACGTCGTGTACCTAAGGTCTCTGAGACTCTTTCCAGCTCTGAAGTTTTGTGGGGCTCAGTTACAGTGATACTGTAGGTAGGAACCTACACCTTAGCTTCACTTGATATCAAAGACTGCTCATCTTCATATTGTGAAGTGAGACCCTTTAGTTATGAAGCCATGGCTTCCAGAAGAGTATATCATGAGAGGCAAACTAAGTTATTCATCTTCTTAATATGTTTTATCATGTGTGAAGTATAAGCTCTCTCAATACCATTAATAAGTCAATAACAATAATTACGTCCTCATATTTATTTGTAGCAACTGGCTATATAAATTCTGTAAATCCAACATAGAAACCCAAAACTCAGTCATTATTGATACCTGTCTTAAAAAAAGTTCCTGACTGAGAATTATTAACGACCAATAAATTCATGATAAAGTACCAACGTCGCCAAGAATCAAGGAAGTGAAAATTAAAGCTAAAGAAATACAGTGTTCCACTCCTTCCAATGATAAGGACTGAATGGAAATGTAACTTGGCAAACTTTTTTAAAGGAAAATTTGAAAATATACTTGAAATTTGTGTACTCTTTGACATAGTGTATTTTATCTCCAGCAATTTGCCCTAAACAAATAATCATAGTGAAAAGTATAAAAAAAGGCTGAAAACTTTTTAAAAGGCCTAAATAATTGAGGAGATATCCCTTATGAAGATGTCCACAACACCTATCTCTACAGATTTGAAGAAATTGTTATCAAAATTCCAAAGGATGAGGGCAAAGTCCATATCCCAGTGTACCTCTTTTCTGCCTGATAAAGAACTGAAAGGGAACTCACGATGGATTCTTTTATTTTATTTACTTATTTATTTATTTTGGACTTCTAGCGCAAAACTGCTCCCTGAAGAGTTTGGTTAGAGTCACTGAGTTTAGTTTTGAAAAAACTAGAGAAGTAATAAAGAAGGATTTGTACTTCTCGTGGCTTCTAATTTCCTTCTGTAATAAGTTTTCGGCTTCAATGTGCGTGCTGTTTGTCCGCTTCCCTTTGGAAAAGTAGCAGCAGCAGCAGCGGACCGCTCTCAGGAGCCCTGTTTCCTGATGGTGCAGTTTGCTCTCTGGAGGAAAATCACATGCACGAGGAGTTTAAAAGAACACGGATGCTGTTATTGAGAAGAGGCTGGAGACTTTAATTTCCTTCTAGCAGCTACTTAACAGAAAAATACAAATAGCTAAGGAAATCATTAGATATTTCCAGGGAAAAGCAATGATGTAAAGTGATTCTCAAAGCATGGTTTGCTACTGCCTGACTCAAAAATGTCTCAAAATTTGTTAAAAAATATAAATAACAGGTCTAAGGTCTAACCGTAGAACTATTGAAACAAATTGTGGAGGTGACACAATATTTAAAAACTACATAGAAATACGTATATAAGTGTGTGTGTTTTCTAAACCAGAGGTCAATAACTAGGTGTCAGGGCCCAAATCTGGCCACCGCTTGGTTTGGTAAAAAAGCTTAACTGTAGGAACACAGCCGCACTCAGTCCGACGATGCTTTTGTGCTACACGGGCAGGGTGAGCAGCTGTGACAGACGCTGACCGCCTGAGGAGTTTAATGTAGTGATTCGCCCGCCCCCAGCCTATTAATAACCCTTAAGCTTTAAAGTGTATAGAAATCACCTAGCAGTCATTCCAAAGGACCACTTTGGTTCCTTCAGCCTGAGGGGGGGTGGAAGGGACTCTGGGACTCTACAGACTCCAGGTGAAGGGGACGCTGTGGTTTGCAGGGTCCCACTCCGCAGCAGCAGCTATCCAGAGAGATGGATCTCCGCACATGAGAAGTGGGCGCCCCAGTTCCCATACACCCTTGCTGGATCAGAAAAAACCCACAGGACCGCAGCTAATTCCGATGCATGCTAAGACCTAAACTGCTACCTTCAGAGAGCCTGATGTGGTATGTTTCTGTTAGGTTCTAATTGGCACTGACTCTCCTAAACACATTAGATGTCTGTTGATCATAATCACGAACCTATATTGCTTATTTTCTTGTATATCTTAGATATAATGGTTTTTGAAGAAATAAAGTTTCAAATGTGTATTCCTTTGTTTAATCTACTTTAATTCATATTTTCTTTTGGAGTCTTCCATTTTTGTGGCCTCTCAAAATAGCTTTCAGTGTCAAAATTAAGTGTCCTGTGGTTTCTGAAATAACCAACAGGAGGAGCTAGTGTTCTAGTACTGACCCTTAGAGGTGGTTTTTCTTGTTGAGTAAATCAGCGAGGGAACGGCCTCTTG
This sequence comes from Dolichotis patagonum, assembly GCA_004027295.1. NCBI lineage: Eukaryota > Metazoa > Chordata > Mammalia > Rodentia > Caviidae > Dolichotis > Dolichotis patagonum. The sequence continues at coordinate 115,207 of PVJX010002744.1, forward strand.
ATTTACTGTTGAATAAAAGGTTACACTTTGGATTTATAGTTTCTACTGCCCAAGTTATATACATTCCTTTTTAATTTCCAAACAGCTACAGATATGTTCAAAATGAATGTAAACTATAAGCAATTCAATTTAAATGCTGTCAGTTTTCAAAGACTCCCTTATGTATTCAAATGATGTCGAAGATTCCCGAGATTATAAAAACATAGATCTTGTTCCTTTTAAATGTAATGTTTTGCGGAGGAGTGTTGGTAAAGGTGCATAAATAAGCCTGTAGTACAGAACACAGTTCCTTACCAAAACCAGAGAGACACTAAGACTAGTAGTTGATGCTAAAGCGAATTTCTCCTGGAAGTGGCTGTTGGAGTCCATGGTATGAGAAGGTACGTGACCTGCTACAAGGAACCGAGCCATGCAACGCTAAGCAGAATGATGTTGCTTATCACTAGTGCCAGAAGCACAAACTGTTAGCCATAACTGTCTAGTTTGTCAGCAAAAGAGACAATGTTCACAACATGCAGTGGAGCTTTCCCCTGGGAGTGAAAGATCAGCTCACAGATGGTGAGGGGACCACACGAGACCCCTGCCTTTAGCACCAGGAAGACTAACAAGAGTTTTGATTTGCATGTATTTATAACATGGCGTTGCTTATCTAATAACTAAAGCTAGTTGGGCATGGTGGTACATGCCTGTAATCCCAGCACTCAGGAGGCTGAGGCAGGAGGATCACTGGGAGTTGAAAGCCAGGCCAGGCTACATAGTGAATTTAAGAACAGCCTGAACTGTACAGCAAGACCCTGTCTCAACAAACAAACAAAAATCAAAACAACAACAAAAAATAATTAAAGCTAATGTTAATAAGACAGTAAAAGGATTGAAAAAAAAAAACCCATACTATATCAGTTTGTCCTGTCAAGAGAAACCATTTTACAGAACATTCTATACAGGAAGGAGAAAAATACCTTGTGCATTGGAAACTGAATATTTGCTCAGAAAGAACTGAATGGAGAACTTAATGACTAACATAACAGAATAAAGAGGTAACCAAGATGTAAGAAGGCATTATCCATGCAAATGAAAGAAAAGGACAAGTCAAAGAAATATTGGTAATTGGCTAACAGGGTTTGAACATTATTTGCATACAGGAGTGTAAACATCATTGGAAACAGTAATGACTTGTGATAAAGACGATGACATCTTCAATATTAGTAAAAGGATTAGGAAGTCAATTGAGCTTAGGAGGGATAAATTTCAAGAGATAATTTTAGTCTAGACCATGTTGGGAGGGGTGCTAAACTACCCCCAGGTGGAGATAAACAAGAGATCATTAGTATTTCAATATTAAGGCATGGAAGAGGTTTGAAGTCAAAGAAGAAATGGGAGTTATTATTATTTTGATCATAGGATAGTTTAGATATAGGATTAAAACAATATATTTAACTATGAATTTACCAATTGATTCAACAAGCATTTAGGTTGGACCTCATGTGTTCTAGGCATTGGGCTTCACACTGTGGATAATGATAATCAATGTTTTTTGAACTACTTATTATATGATAGAACTACTATCATAGCTGGGGATGTGGAGTTGGGCATAGATCAATGAACTTAGATGAAACTTAGAACCTAGTGGGGGAGGTAGAAAATAAAATTAATGAATAAAATGCATGTGGTTAGATTCTTATACAGAGAGAAAGGAAGCTGGAAAAGTGTAGTAGAGAATGTTAGGATTAGAGACTTTTAACTTGAAATAGAGTGGTTAGGGAAGACCACACAGAGAGTGTAACATCTGAATTAAGACTAGAGTGGGAAAAGAATCAAAGGCTTCTGAGAACCATGTTCTAGGCAGCAAACAGTAGCAGGAATAGTAAGTGCAAAGGCCCTGGGATAGGCAGGCCTGGAGCATCAGAGGAATGCCAAGCAGGCCAGTGTTCCTGCAGCAAGCGTAGAGTAGAAGATGATGCCAGAAAGGGAGCGTGCTGGATCTGTGGACTTTCGCTTTTACGAAAAGTGAAATGAGGAACCCACTGTAATTTTAGTAGCAGAACAAGGTGATATGACATATTCTAATATTATCAGGCTTCCAGTGGAGAACAAAGGAGCAGGGTTAAAGAGGTTAGGGTTCTCATCTGGGGAGAAAACAGCATGTAGGCCCAGGCTAATAGCAGTGGGGGTGCCGAGCAGCGCTTATGTTCTGGTTATGTTTTGGAAAGCAAATCCCTCAAGACTTACTGCTGGATTGTGGAGCATGAGAGAAAAAGCAGAATAAAATACGGCTTCGAAGCTTTTTGGGGCCAGGGATTTTGCTCAGTGGCTCCCAAGGTCATAAGTTTGATCCCAAGTACAGGAGAAAAGAAAGAAAGAAAGAAAGAAAGAAAGAAAGAAAAGAAAAGAAAAGAAAAGAAAAGAAAAGAAAAGAAAAGAAAAGAAAAGAAAGGAAGGAAGAATTCTATGTTGTGGATACTATTCCTTGATCAGCCATACTGTGGGGAGTTGGAGAGTTAGCTCAGTGGCATAAGTGTCTGCCTGGCAAGCTTGAGGTCATGAGTGTAACCCCTGGTACCAAAACAACAACAACAAAAAAAAAGCTTTTTGAGTTTTTGGCCCGGAGGAATTGGAAGGCTAGTGTTATTCCTGGCTCAGATAGAAAAGACTATGGTAGACTCAGAACACTTCTGCACTGTAAATGCTGACTTTACTCCTAACATTCTGGGACAGACACTGTGGGAGGTGGAATTCAGTCTCACATACCCATGATTGTGACCTTGAAGAGGATATATATATATATATATATATAGCCTTCCAGGCCACACCCCCAGAGGACAGGAGAGGAGAGAAAAGGAGAGGAGAGGAGAGGAGAGGAGAAGAGAGGAGAGAGAAGAGAAGAGGAGAGGAGAGGAGAGGAGAGGAGAGGAGAGGGACAGGACATCAAGGGGATAAGGACCACAAGCCAAATGGTACACAAAAGAAGATGAGCACAAAAGCGGAGGACGCACCAGGTTCCGTAGTTCACTGGCTCCATCTTGAACTGGAGCCAGGAGAGCAGGGAGCTAATTACCAGGGTGCACCCCGCCCTGGCCGCCCCCGCCCTGGCACTCACCCTTCTCACCCTTCCCGCTCCTGCTGACGCTGAGGGCTTCCACGGCGGGCACCTGTGCTTTCCCCGAGGCGCTCGTGATTAGCAGGAGCCCAGTCACGTCTGGGAGTTGGCTGAGCGCTCCAGGACGTGAGTCGTCTGGGAAACATCCCAGTGTTCCCATCTCCAAGGAGCAAAACCTCCAAGACTCGTTCCAGACAGTTTCCCAAAGTGCCAAATGAGATTCAGACCCCAGGTTCCCATGGTAGTAACCCGTGTATTAATATCTCATTGTGGCTCTTCCCATCTCTGACTCACTTTCCTTTTTCCCTGGCAGGGACTATTTCCCAAAAACCCTCTTCCCTCTAATTCCTCCCAACCCCACCCCAGGGTAGTGAGGATTGAACCAAGGGCCTCACAAGTACTAGGCAATGCTCTACCACTGAGCTACATCTCTTTCCTTTTCAGTTTTCTTCTGAGACAGGGTCTTGCACAATTGCTCAATTGGCCTTGCATTTTTTGACCCTCAGCCTCCTGGATAGCTGGTATTAAGGGCCTGTGTCACTGTGCTCTCCCATCTAATTCTGATCAGAATCCATTTCTAGGGCCGCCTAACCTAAAACATTAAGTAACAAAGTTTAAACGATGAAACATGAGTAGGATGTGGTAGTACACACCTCTCCTCACAGCACTCTGTAAGGCTGAGGCAAAAGACTGTGAATTTGAACTCAGCGTCGGGCTATTTAGTGACTGACATCTTATTTCAAAATGAAAAAAGGGCTGGGGATGTAGCTTTGTGCAAAGGTCCTGGGTTCCATCCTCAGCATCACCAAAACAAACAAGCAAACAACCAAAGAAATCAATGAAGGAAGAAAAGTTAGAATATATAAACTTGGTTGTAAATCAAAAAAGAAAAAGGATAATAGCTAGAAGTTGACATATAGTCAGAGATTTAAAAAAAATTAAATATCAGAAGAAAAAATCAAGTAAGTTTTATGCTGCGCAAAAATAGCCTGTAAGAAGGAGCTGAGAGTATGGGGCAGGTGTTGAGCTAATGCGACAGGAGGAAGGCATGTGCTAGAACTAGGGTAGGAGAGGAAGCATCCTCTTCTTCACCAAGTCAGAGGAAAGGAGAGAGAGAGAGCACTGTTTTATGTGTGCATTTGGGTGGCCAGAAATCAGAAAGGGAGCTCACTGTCTGAGTGAAGGGAGAGGTATACTGAGCAATGTAGACTAAGAGCATGTCTTTGTTTAGATGATGGATGGAAGAGGAGGAAGATTTAGAGAGCTAAGAGAAAAACAACCAACAAAAAAAAGAGAAAAAAGAAAAAAAGCCTAGTATGGTGGCACAGAAACCAAGGAGAAACAATTGTGAAGGAGAGAGTGATCAAGTTGTCCAACTTCCGGAATGATCACCAAGGATTTTCTAGTACTGCATAAGAGTTTCTGTTGCATCAGTAGAACAGAACCTATCCACTCAAAGGATAAAGGGATAAGCAACACAGAAAAAATAGATAAATGTCAACAGACTATCTCTTGATTGAAAGATATTTCCAAAATAAATATTTGCACCTATATAATGAAGGAAGAATCCCATGTTATTTCCAGGCACACCAAGGTACCTGCATTTGAAACTCATTAGATGTTTGGTTATATTAGAAGAAATTGCTAGGATTTGGCCATCTTAACCTATAAAAAAATGTCTATTCCACATGATTCAATTCAACATTCAGAACTATGAGCAAAGTTTCTCACTAACCAGAAGTCAGAATTTTGTGGTGCATGACAAACATGGAGTAAGGACCATGAAAACTGAAAAGTGTTAATTTCATTTTTAGCACTTCTGTCTTAGTTACGTTCTTGTCATGGATGCACAAAACCCGACACTCACAAATTAAAGAAAGAAAGGTTTATTTTGGCTCACAGTTTGTGGAGGTTTTAGTCCATAGCTTCCATAGCTGATTGGCTTCAAAGCAGGGTGGCATGGCCGTGGGGCAGGCAGAGGAGGATTCCTCTTGGCATGGCAGCAGGAAGCAAAGAACAGAGGTCAGGTGGGGGAGAAACAGAGCCTTCCAGACCACACCCCCAGTGAACACGTCCTTGAACCAGGCTTCACCTCCCAACACACGTCTAGCTATAAACCAATCAGAAGACTGATCTGAGTATCACAGCTCATGATCCAATTATCTTTCCAAAGCCCCACCTATGAATGCATGAAGATTTGGGGGACATCTAGATACAAACCATAACAATTTCCTAATGGCAAATGCTGCATCAGCAACAATAACTACCATAATGAAGTATTAGGAATAAATAGCTTTCTTTTTGTTGAATTTTTATAAATATTATGAGAAAATATATTTCTTCACATATTTCAGTTTTTATTCTAAGTAGTACTTTGGGGAGTGAAGTGACTTTAGGGGAATGAAATTATGAATGGTAATTTATCTGCTAGAGACATCATTGCGTGAAGGCATCTTTCGTGAACTTGATTATTTTGGACCTTTTTCCTTGCTTCAGTAATTTTTTTCTGAAATTTAATTGCTTCGAGGCCAGTGATGTAGGGCATGTAAAATGCAATTAAAAGATGAAAAGTATCTCTTGTGATTTGATATTAAACAGGAGTGACAGAGTGTGACATTAAAAAATGGTATCAGAGGTGCACACTCTGCGTTTCAGTTTAATTATGTTAACTTCAGATTCTGAAACACTGTAGTGTTACACACACTTAATTAAATTATGCTGGTACCAATACTTTTAGGTCCAAAAAAGATTTGCAGAAGCTTTCAGAAACAGGTGAGACAGAAACAAGTGTCCCAGTATCGACTCAGTATCAGTGGACCAGTATCAGCTCTTAAAATCTCTCTCACCTATAAAGATCTGTTTGTGTAACAGAGATTGTTCTGAACAGAATTCAAAGACAAATGACATGATTTTAAGTGCATTTTGGTTCATGGCAGGAAAAGTGGCCTGTATTAATTCCACAACTCCTCATTCCCTGTAAGTAGTTTCAGACTATCTTTTTAAAATATAAAAAGCAACAATAGATTACTAAAATTTCCTTTTGAAATACTAAAGAATTAAAGAATTTTAAGAGAAAATTTAAGAACTCTATCGATTTTATAGACAAGAAACTATAAGGCCTTACTATAATAATACATAAGCTATGTTCTGATGTTAGAGGGTTGACAGTTAAGTTCTACCTACAATGCTCTACATGTACTATGCACTAAATTCCTAGCCTATCTATTTCTTTCAATGAATTCATATATGAATATTTAGGAATTATATATTTCCTTCCCTTGTCCCCATTTATGTTAATACCGATACTTTTTACCTTTTTGTTTTTTAAAAATTCTGGAGCTCACAGACTTCCCTCTTCTCTACTTAACTCTTCCTGGAGGAATTCCATGATAAATTTATAAATAAAGATATGTAACTATGGAAGTTTTTTTTACATAAGTCCTCATATGAGGTACATTGGTTATCCTAAGAGGTAAAATTTAGGGGCATAGTGGTTAGTTCAGATTCTGAGGGAAGTATCTAGGGCCACAGAGAATACAGCTTCAGACATTTGAATTTGGCCAGTTATTTCCTGGGGTCATGAGGCTATGCTTTTAGAACATTTGAACATTTAGTAAAATATCTCAAGAACAAAATAAAACTTGTTGTATGTTTGTTCAGTTTATTTATTTGAGTAACAATGAGGTAATTCTGCTGATAATAACAGTTGTTATGCAAGATTGTGTGGCATTTATAACATATATACATAGGTATGCATATATGCAACATAGTCTTCATTAAAGTGGGCACTATGATCCCCTTTAAAGATGAGAAAACAGCTTCACGCCCAGGAAGTCTCCCAGAAAGCAGCATCTCAGGCTGTCCATTTGGGACCCGAAAGTCCCGGACTGTACAGTGGCCTGAGCTGTTTGGATTGAAAGTCTGCGCAGACCTGCATCTCGGCGCGACTCTTTGGGACTGGTAAGCACGCCCTTCATCCGCAGGGAACTGCCT